>JAPYMA010002537.1:0-69055 GCA_035041965.1 Anisakis pegreffii
CACCAATCGATCGAGCAGAATCTCAGCATTCAATAAAATGTATATTTTGACGGGCGATTTTGCTTAATTGAGGAGCTATAGCTATTTAATTAAGGCTCTCTCAACTAGCGCTGAGGTGCTCATTGATATGCATTTGATCAGTATAGATCAATGCATATTATACATTACTATAAAAATATAGGTTTCATGCATTCAAGCCTACCGGCTTCTCATGTTTGCCCGGTAGCACAGTGATAGTTGTACATTTTTCGATTGGGCGGAATCTCGGCTTCCCAAAAATGTAAAAATCGCCGAGAAATTCTGCCTTCGCGAGGAGAGATTGCTATTTGCTGATGCTACAGGAGTTAGCTCATTGCAACCTACCGTACTCCCAGCTTCGACCAGTAACATATCAATTTCTTCACATGAATCGATCGAACAGAATCTTTGTACTCAGGAAAATATATATTTTATCTGGCGATTTTGCTTAATTGAGGAGCTGTAGCTATTTTATTAAGGCTATGTCAGCTAGCGCTGAGGTGCTCATTGATATGCATTTGATCAGTGTAGATCAATCCATATTATAGATTACTATGAAAATATAGGTTTGATACATTCAAGCCTACCGTTTATTCAGGTTTGCCTGGTAGCATAGTGATATTTGTACATTTTTCGATTAGGCGGAATCTCGGCTTTCCAAAAATGAAAGAAACTCCGAGAAATTCTGCCTCCGCGAGGAGATATAGCTATTTTGCTGATGCTGTAGGGTTTAGCTCATTGCAACCTACCTTGCTCAAAGATAGCTTCCAAAAGTATCAATTTTTTCGCACCAATCGATCGAGCAGAATCTCTGCATTCAGGAAAATATATATATTTTTTGGGCGGTTTTACTTAGTTGAGGAGCTATAGCTATTTTATTAAAGCTATCTCAACTAGCGCTGAGGTGCTCATTGATATGCGTTTGATCAGTATACATCAATTCATTTTATACATTGCTATAAAAATATTGGTTTGATATATTCAAGCCTACCGTCTTCTCAAGTTTTCCCAGTAAAATTGTAATGTTTGTTCATCGTTCTATTAAGCAGAATCTCGGCTTTCTAAAAATGAAATATTCGCCGAAGATTTCTGCCTCTGCGAGGAGATTTAGTTGTTTACCTGATGCTATAGGGGTTAGCTTATTGGAGCCTACCGTACTCGTCCGACTTATGCGTATGTGAATCTAGGGAATTTGAGGAATCCAATGATGTGACGAAATTGTCGTGTTATTGTGCCTACTTGAGAGCAGTGATAATTTGAAAATGGTAAACCTGATACTGCTAGTGTAATGTTCATAGTGATCAGAATAGATGCAGTGCACTGAGCGCTACCAAGCAAGTGAGATACCCTCATCGTCAGATCGGCTATTCTCTGAACGTAAGTAGTATCATTTTCGGCTTCAAATTTTAGAAGCTTTAGCCATAATATTTCGCTTTTAAAGATATTGGGATAACTTTTGGAAGCTATCTTTCTCAAAAAACGATTTTGGCGACAGATTCTGATTGCTCCAGTGGAATTACAAATGTCTTCTCCTATTGGACGTTTCGAATTCATGATCAGCATCACTGTTGTCATTACACTTTGAACAACTCTACATATTGTGCGTAAGCTTGATTGAATACCGAAAAGTTTGACTTTCCTTGAACTTCAGAATCTCTCCGAGCTGAACAGCACAAAATATTGAAATCCCATTAATCCATCTGATATCAGTCTTATCACTTTCAACTTATTTACGGTGATCGTTGACGTTGTTAATGAAGGCTGCAAAAAAATGACTTAATGTAGTGTGTTGCGAGATTCGGGAAATTTCGAGGGGATTGTCCCCGATCCCAAATCTTTTTCGAGCCTATTCCATCTTCGAGGTCCCTGACTGCAAAACTTCGTACCGGACTCCCCCGTCCCAGCAACATATTATTTCAATGAATTCATCATTCAGGTGATGCGCTGATGAGTGTTTGATATTGCTAGGGGCGAACAAATCTCTGCATATATCTTGTGTTCTGCGCATGCTTTTACCTCTACACCCAGTTCACGCCTACATGTATACATATTGCACTGTGTAATTATTTCACGACCAACAATCAATCTACAAGTCACCATAAAATTTATTACCAATTCTGTATGGAACACGGAAAACATGAACGAAACTGACACCTTTTATCAGAAACAACACGATCGTTAATGAATAATCATCAAATCATGCCAGATTCATAATGAACAATACACCACGTTCACTTTAATCATATTAATCATTCATACTCGCAATATTCATTATTAATCATTAATAATCATAAAAATCATTGATAGTAGTGAAAATAACTAAAATTACAAACGATAATTAGCTTGATCACAAGATAAACTGCAATGAAAATAATGACCATAATAGCGTTACAAGCAACAATTATAATAGCGAAAATAACAATAGCACCAAACTAATCTAAATAATAACAGTAGTAAAATAAAAGCAATTATTGTTATTTCTGCTATTATTTTCATGTTATTTTCATTTACCGTACTCCAATACAAAGACACAACATGACAACATATACTGCTCTTTCTACATGCTTCGTCAACAATGTGCCATATTGCTGAGTCAATTAGAACACGTGATGTGATAGCTGATTTATTTTTTTCAGTCAAATTGGAATTTTCTTTTACTGCATTGGCATCATTCAGGAAGGATATGAGGTAGATAAGAGTGAGATGAGAATGCTGAATTTGATAAATTTATGAATATGCACTGAGTAAAGCTGCGACAAGATGAAAAAAGGACTACGAACTGACTTTATCATCAACAAACGTAATTTCACTTAATATTAAAATTTTGGATGGCAGAGGATAAGGTTGCGGGCTGAGTACAGTAAATGTGTGTTTGTCCATATCGACTGCGGTCACCACCAAAAAACCCATTATATTCGTCGTTAGAACACTTTGATCCAAAGATGAACTATGGGAGAGCGACAGAATATGATGTATCAATGCCGTCGATAGTTCGACTCGAACGACCTGTAAACATTTTATAAAACAACGTGAATGCGAACATAACTAGCACTGAAATAGCAGTAATAATAATGATAACAATAATAACGACAAGAGCAACAATAGCAAAAGATGATGATGCTGACCTTAGTTCGATAATCTTCCACTTTCATACCGTACGGCAAGCATTCAGCTGGTAATTTTTCACCACCAATCTTGCACAAAATAACTTCATCAAATTTCAACTCGAAGCTATGTGGATAAAGAGGCTTTGCGCGTGTTCCATAGAAGAACTGAAATTTTTTTTATGAAGCACGAATACAGTTAAGTAATAAGTTGAACTTGAGGTGTTGTTTAATAGCGCTGCTTTCTTTGCAAATTAACTGTCTATCCAACCGTTTTATTACACCGCTACGAGCACGGTTATTATCAGATTGCAACAAGAATCAACCAACGACAACAACTTATTGAAATATCGACCAACCTTATGCACGGACGAATTTCGAGCAGCGATTCTCATCTCACGACTTCGATTCTCCACACCACCGGATTTCGGCTGATGAAGGATCTAAAAATTCATCATAAACATCCTACAAAATCCACGGCTTCCAACAATTAGACCGGCTAGGCAACTGAACACCATAAAAACATCACTGAAGAGAACAAGAAGAGAAGGCAAAATGGCACAACAATGAGATAATATGGCAACCTTGACAAATGAAGGCAAGTCTCGTTGCAGTTCATTGTATAACCGCTCATGATCGAGCACAATCACTACGTCCACCTCGAACTGCTCAGCTGCATTCACCAAGCATGCGTAACTTAAATTCAATCAACTCATAACAACCTAATCAACACACGCAAAGTAATAAATTAACTCAGAATTGGTTTGTTATTCATTTCTACGCATAATACTCTTTCATTATGAGTCAACACATTCCGGGAATTCAATTCTTAAAGAACTTTCTGAACGAGATAATACAGAATTCATGAACGTAATCATCAAACAACAACAAACAAAAGCATTCATCAAGCACATACCCTTCTCCCTTGACCCATCCACAAGTGTTAATGATAACACCGCCATAATTTGCATCTGCACTCAGCTTTCGTCGTTTTCCGATTGTTTCGGCCAATTCTTTCACTAGCAAATCGTACAGGACGATATTTGCTGATGGTGACAAACTACCAAACTGCAGTAACAATTATCAACTTCGCCAATCAATCCATCATATAATCATGTGCTCAATAACTTATCACATCAATAAACAAATACAATAATCCAAAGAAGTGAAAACATAAAGAAATGAATTTCTCAAAACATCGCCCACATGATAAACGAGCGGAGATTTCTTCTCGAAACCTTCAACGATATCGGCCGTCTTCTCAATGTAATGCGCACCAATGGTTCCCGGTAGCGAAATACTGCCCTTTAAAAACGATACGATAATTATTTAGCAATCAACAATACTGAATGAATTTGCTCAAACGGAGCTTGCCAAAACCGCAGTGAGAAATGTTATGCAATTAAACTGCTTAATCAAAATTAATGCAAATTGATGCTTAATCAAAATGCAATAATCAAAAACAAAATTATTTCTCAACCGAATGACAGCTGCAGGTCCTAATTTACACGTTTCGCTAAACCTTCTACCATTATTTTCTTCTTTTTTTATCAGCTATGTTCTCCTTTCTGTGCTACACATTACCAAAGATAAGTAAATTTCAACGTTCCAAGATGAAGGAAACTTTCGACCGACCTGACCAACGTCCAAATCCACAAAGGTTGGTGTTCTTCCAACACGTACCGCATAGTTGCACAATAATCGGCATACGGTACTTTTACCTACATCCGTAGGTCCTACAATCATCAAAGCTGGACCTCGAGCTTCCTCTTTCTGCAGTCCCAATGATTCAGCATGTTCACGCAACTGTTCCAGTGCTGCATGAGTATTCAAGTATATCACCTAAACACAACTTAATTAGCACTACTCCCATCACCATTTTCTATTCAATAAATTTGGTCTCACATAATTCAAAAGATGAGCGAATGCATTTAATGTTCATCAGAATAAGATGAAAAGTACCATAGGCGTTTGCTCGGCCACATAAGCACATTCCGTTTTCCCGACTAATTCCACTGTAGCTTTACTCCATGTAAAAACAGCCACACGAGAGCCTTAAAAGTGAAACCGCAATCATCATATTGAAGAAGTATTCATAAATTGATACATCACCGCTACCGCATCAACAATACTTCCACATCAATATTTCATCATCAAAAGTTTTGCTTTTTCAGTGACGTTATCTTTAGGCAATACGCGATCTTCAGACAACCAATGCTATTGAAGTATGCACTAACCTTGAGGAAATGTATATTTCTTATTGAGAACCAGCTCAGTTCCAAAAATTTCTCCTTTCCCATCGATCAATTCCAAAACAACTTCGCTGCCACTTGCAACCTGAAATCTCGTTAAATATTATATCGAGGTCGTAAATTAAAATAACAACCAAACGTTCTAGTCACGGTCCACAATCGCTACAGTAACTGAAACTAAACAAGAATATGAAAAACTTTACAAACCTCAAACCGCAGTTCATTATCTTCTTTCAGAGTGAATTCTTGAACATTCTGTTCGGCTGGGGAGTTCACCGAGTTATCACCCATATGCACAGATCATATATTTTAAAACAACTGAAAAGTTTATACTCAATATTAATAAAATATATTCAGGTTATATACTCAATAAAACGATGTATTTAATAAAACAATATCGAAAGAACCCATTATTGAATATAATTCGATTCGAACGAAGAAGCGTGTTGTTTTATTACGAAACGCAAACGACGCTCACATTTCACCATCAGTTTCAATACGCTAACAGCGGTGAGCAATATTATTCACTGAATAATATTAATACGAAATGTTTCACCTTCACATTAGAGAGCAATGCAATAACATAACAATTCGAAATTAAAGCAAAAGAAGGAAGAAGCACAATACTTCACAACTTTACGTTTTCTTTACATTCGATGGAATTCTTCATGAATTCACATGGAATGTTCAAAAAAGTTTTTCAGACTTATCATTAATTCGCTAAGAAATTTTTAAAAAGAGAACCGAGAAAACGTACCAAGTACGAATTTACTAAAGCGTTAGGACTCGATAAAATCTCTTGCAACTATGTGTTCGGCCGTCTTAAACTGACGAGCTGTAATCGTTCATAAGTTCACCTTCTTCAGGAGGACCTTGATGGAATAGAGGAGTCGAAAAAAATTCTAAGGAACAATCTAAGAAGCAGTCATAAACTTGTCAAATCACAAAAAATATGGGACGAAACGATGGAAACCTGAACAGGAATATTGGAGACGGGATGACTCGATGAGTTGCCGTACAGGCTGGATTGTTGAACGTAACGACAATGAACACAGGCGGGAATCAACAAATTTGATATGCTAGACTTATTGATGAAATAAATTTATCCTAACTGTAACAAATATTTAGGTCCAATAACTGAAGAGCAATACTTAATAACAACCGCATCTGACAGAAGTTTAGGTATCAAGTAACGAATTTATCTGAGACAGGTTTAATAAGAATAAAACCACAAGAGAGACCAACAAATTCATGTTTGTAACAAGAGAAATGTCCGAAAAAGATTGGTATGCATGATAGGATAATTACGTGGAATGATGTATAATTGTGAGTGTCTGTAATTTTCGATTGAATGCATCAAATCGTTCAGAATATTAATGAAAAGAGATGAATGTGATGTCTGCAAGAAATTGGTGAATGTAACGAACTGCATATGATGCCTATAAATAGAAATGATTTTGAAAATGCGTAAAAGATGTTTATGAATTGCATATGAGAAATATGTGAAATTTTTGTGTGTTTAGATTTGAGTTTGTAATTGGCGATTATGTAGAACGATATGATGAGTGTTTAGATTAGTTAATTTGAGAATTACTGCATACGGAAATAATATGTTAGGGTGATTTGGTTAACTGTCCTCTTTTTGTTGTTCGTTATTAATCGCTAATCGCAACACCATTCTTGACTACCATTCATCAACTGATGAAAACGATTGATTGATTTATCTAGTTTGTGACAGTGATCACATGAATTCACATTTAGTTCCACATCTGCCATCAATCAAGGGTCTTGAAAATTCCATCAAAAAAAAAGACCAATAGGTCGTAATCACAGATTTAACAAATCGTTGTTCCTTGATTAGGTAATCGAACGGAAAAAGTTGTCTTTGAATACTTTAATCAGCATAAATGAATCTAGTAGCCATCAAAGTACGCTAATCGGATTCTAAAGAGCTTTGAGTTTGGTTTTTTTTAAGTTTACAGTCGAAAACATTCGAATACGAAGATCCGTAAAGAGCTTCTTACAAAATTGTATACATGATCCTAAATTACAAGATTATAAATGCAGTTGTGGATGCAACGCACTTTTGCAATTTGCCTTGATAAGAGAGTAATGATGGTTGCTGTGAGAATGCATAAAATTTGTACATCATAGCTGTAGCCTTGCACATTTGTAATTTGCAATGTAAAATGTTCATAAACATTGTACGTTATAGAGTAATAAACGTTAGATTGTACTTTATATCAACTTGAGTAGTCTCAAAAAAATATTTTATGCTACCATTCCTAAAAATATCCATTTTATCAGTTTATCATAGGATTGAATGGTAGAACATGTCTATTGTTCCTTATCAAAAGAACTGATTGCCTTTCATGTTATGCTTTAAACGAGCAACCTTTCAAAAACATTCAGTGCACCTTAAGAATTCACGTTTTGTTTGGTTGTCGCACCAATCGTATTCTGTTCAATACTTCTTTCTGTCTTGTTTCATCTTATCTTGAATATGCACGGTTTTGCTGAAACAGAATTCAATTCTTGCATTTGCAAACTTTTGTTTCCCATTGGTGAGCTTCATGGCTAATCATTAATTGTTCGATTACCGCTGGAGGGTGTACCAGCAATGATATCTCAAACTAAGCGATCTTATAGATCAAGACTGACGTGCTGACGGAATACATGAAACAATACTGAAACAATACAATACTGTTACTTTTCCTTGTATTTGGTGTCGCCACAAGGTGAATATTAGTCACTATCCTTAGCCAATATTAGCCTGTAAACAATGATTTCATATATATTATCCAACAATCTTCATATTTATATTCGTCCTTCATCTAAAAGTTTTCTCCTTATCATCGGCAATATTGTTATGTAACGCTGTCTTCATGTTTCTACAAACAAGCCTTCAGTAATTTATTCTTCAATAAGTAACTTTCCTGAGAACATATTTCACGAGATTCTCCTTGAAAAGTTCTAAATATTCTGCTAAAATAGAAGATCTCAGCTAGAAACAATATCGTTAACGAGCAAAATGTGCTGATTAATGCTTGGATTAGACAGTATTGGTTGAAAGGTGCAACTTTGAATGCCTTTAACATATGGGTGTAATACTTCATCGTTCTCATATTTAGGGAAACATGTATTTCTCGAGGGGTCCTGGAACGTTGAGGCTCACTCCGAAGTTATTTGCTGAGAATCGAAACCGTCTGGTGAATTCTCTAAGGACTAAATGCAAAAAAGGCACCGCAGTGCTTCTACAAGGTGGCTCACATCAAGAAAGATATAATATTGACTCAACTGATTACGTTTTTCGTCAGGTTATCATTTTGAACTCAATCGCATCTTCTTGCTTGCAAAAGAACTGTGGATATTCATCCAAGATTTCACAACAAATTACCAGCATTCTATCTAACTCAGGAAGCGGTTATATTTCCTATTTGTAAGAAAGATTCAGTCACAATTTGTTGATTAGTCGATTTGTGTTATTTGATCTTATGGATCACTGAGTCGTTCTACAGATTTTGATGATGGATTGATCAGTGTGTACAGTGTCCCAAGAAAATGAACACACACTTTAAATAATTGTAAACTAGGTGTTTATTATAATTTGTTTAATTTCTAACAACATTCAATATGTATCAGCATTTTAGAATGAATTTCTTTTTTTCAAAGTTTAGTCTGGCTGTCATCATTCGGTTCAATGGGGTGAATCTGCAACGGAAAAACAAACAATTGAGTTATCAGCTGCTAAAAGGTGCATACATTTTTTTGGAATGCCCCGTACAACTGAGCCGATTCTCCATTTTAAATGAATGCTTGCTTGAATGAGACAAAACACTAAACAAACGATGTTAAGGAGTCGTATTTCTTTTGGGCGTTTGGCGTGCATGAGCCAGACTTCTATGGTGCCATTGATATAGACACAGGACGTTCGATTTTATTCGCTCCGAAACTCGATCCTGATTACGAAATATGGCACGGAAGGTAATCATATCTAAGTGATACGAACAGTCAAACAGTAAACAACTTATCACCACCACATTCCACAACAAAAATGAGTAAATTGAAAAACAAAACTCTTCACTCAAATAACAAGCAAAACCGAACGTTCTTGCTATTACCTACCCTATTCATACACTAGTTCGTAAGTTGTACATTTTTTCTAGAATTGAATCAGCTGAGTGGTTCCGCACTAAATACGAAGTGGACGAAGTACATATTAGTGATGAGAATACTGTAGCTGAGACTCTCAAGAAAATGGGATTTCATCATCTTCTACTATTGGTAAGTTAATGTATGCATGCAAAAGTCAATCTTATTCATCACAGCATAAGAATAATTCGAAACGATGACAATGGCATTCAAGCGACTAAACTACATCGACACATTGTTAATCGGATGCATTTATCATTGTATTTAAGTTATTTTCCAAAGTCATAAGAATAAATTTCTCAACCACATTATGTCGATATTTAATATCTCAGTAACAGTCAATTCTCCTTGCAGAGAGCCGAAAATACAGACAGTGGTAATGTTTTGCCACCGGCCAGATTCAAAGGATCCAATTTGTACGTGAAAATGCACTATCAATTTGTATAGCAGTAACCAGCTTCTTGAATCCATCAATTCATATTATCCCCAACAGTATGCAGCATGCTCTTCATTTTCACGTCAACTTTCAGCTTCACTCTCGACACAGAAACGTTGTATCCAATCATCACTAATTTACGTGTTTTTAAGACGGACAGTGAGCTTGAAGTGATGCGATATGCTTGTAAGGTAGCCGTTTTCCATTAATTACATATGAAATTTCATATCAAGATTGTTTTTTATTCTTCAGCTCAGGAAGTGCAAAAACGCTCGAGTTCAAACAGATTGGAAAGGTGTTACTTCCAATTACCTAGTGAATCTTCATAATACAATTTCAGGTTTCTGCAGACGCACATCGAGCAGCAATGTCGGTTGCGAAACCGGGCATGTATCAGTATCAAATTGAAAGGTCAACCTATCTATTTGTCTATCCACTGCTACTTTCTATCACTTTCCCAAAGCATAGCTCGGCGATAAAGGAGTGTATCAATAATTCAGGCTTCATTAACTTTTCTTCTTGTTTCAGTGTTATACTGAACTCATGTTACTTCTACGGTGGATGTCGACACATGTCATATACGCCAATATTAGCATCGTACGTTGTTGAATATTACGCTCTCAAAGAGCGCTACATGAGCTATGCTTAAAGTACTTTTGATCTACCTCAGATTACTTTCAAGAAATGTCACCCTTACAAGGAACCAGCAAACTCTCATAGTCAGTAGTTGGTTCTGAATGACTGATTACAGATATATGGAATTTGACTTATTAATCAGAAAATGAAATTCAGTGGTGCGGATTGCGCGATACTTGACTACGGTCACGCGAATGCACCGAATTATCACAAAATGAACGATGGTGATATGTGTCTATTCGATTGTGGATGCGAATACAATTGTTACGGTTCATTTTTATAATATCTGCTGTAAAAAGGATTTCGCAAATGACAGATATTTTCTCTCAATTTAACGCAGTGTTCATTTCCAGCATCTGATATCACAACATCGTTTCCGGTTAATGGAAAATTCACGGAAAAGCAAAAAGGAATATACAATGCGGTACTTCATGCAAATCATGCAGTTTTTGAAAATGCTAAACCAGGTTGGAAACACATTTTTGAATGGCAAAACACCGACCCTTCAGTTTTTTGGTCTTCTGAGGGCATATTTTAGTAAATACTAAATCGCACACAATATTAAATTACGAAATGGATAAGCGTATCACAATAGGAACAAAGCGATTATAAAAAAGGGAAGACTGTTAGCAAGCGATCTTGAAAACATTCGGAAATGTATTGTATCAGTTCATTTGAAAAAATTCACAAGTATCAAATCATAAAAGCGAGGAAGCACTAGGAAGCAATACTATGCTTATAAATTAAGTAGGTGTATGCTTTCAAAAATGGTACTGTTACAGATTTCTGTTTCAAACATCGGCCGTGGTGACCTTAACGAAAAACAGCTAGAATGATTATGTAGCAAAAGACTGCTATTTTTCAGGTGTTCGGTGGACTGATATGCATTTATTGGCCGAGAAGACAATGCTATCAGATCTGAAAAATATTGGCTTATTAAAAGGTGACGTTGATGAAATGGTGAAAGCGAGGATAGGCGCTGTATTCATGCCGCATGGATTGGGTCATTTTATCGGATTGGATGATCACGACGTTGGAGGATATCTTGGAGTCAGTTTAAATTTGTGTATTGGTGATGAGTTTGCTCATGCTATTCTTTGGAATGATTTCATATTTAGTAACGACCATCATCATTACATCAATTAAAACCTAAAACAGATGGAACAGTATGAATGATAGTTTACTGCATGATCTCGATATGTGTCAAACGGTGACTCAGATCATTCAATGGGTTAACGTGATTAGTGCTGCCATTACAATTTATCGTCAGTCAAATACACCCACTTCAAATTTCAGGATGCGACTCCCCGTTCAACCGAACCTGGATTGAAATGTTTGAGAACGACGCGTACGCTTCAAGAACGAATTGTGATCAGTATAGAACCTGGGTGTTACTTCATTGATACGGTCAGTTTCGGTGTTCAACTCAGAAATGAGTCAACGTTCCTTTGTCAGTAAATTTAGTTTTTTTTTCAATATTATAGGTATCAATTATTGTATTTATCAGTGATGAGTTTTGATATTACTTCTACTTTCAATTGTTGATCTAGTTCATGGAAACCGTTCCGAACTTTGAGCATATGCCAGATAATCTAATGGAATATGGAACGAACGATACATGTGGAGTTTCAATAAGCCCTGTTGAAGGTTGTTGGGTTTGATAAGCAGAAATCGTATATTTTTGAAGGAGATTTTGAAAGTAAATTAAAGCATGACAGTGAAATTAGATTTATTAGTTATGAAGCACAGTTGAGCGTGCAGTTATGTGGCGTGTGGGATGAGAAGCTACCTCTTATACTTATTAATATGTCATTTCAGCTTCTCGATGCAGCGCTCCAAAATCCCAAACAAAAAGATTTCTTCAACGTCCAAAAACTGAACGAATATCGTGGATTCGGCGGGGTCAGTTGAAAATTTAGTTTCTATCGCTATATATTTCAGACTGCTGTTAAAATGAAGAGCAATGATTTCATTGAATGGATCTACGGAAATCTTTTCACTGCATTTTTGCGCTTTCTGTCGAGGAATCCGTTGGATGTTCGGTGAGGATTTGAAAGTGAATTGAATTGTGCAGTTTAATGAGAATATGTGCAATTAAAGGTACGTATCGAGGACGACGTTATAATATGGGCACATGGAAACGAACGCATGACAAATGTACCACGAACAGTCAATGAAATTGAATTATTCATGAAGACCAATAAACAATAGATGCATATCAAAAAAGTCATGATATTGTGTTAGTTGATCAATTCATCAGTTCAGTATGTTAGTGAGAAGACAATAAATATTTTCTTGTGTTCAGTGAACATTTTTCATTGTGGTTAACAAGCACTGATTTCAATCATGCGTGGATTATTACGACCACGGGAGCATTCAAAACATTCAACGCGAAAAATACCAATGAACATTGGAAAGTGGTAGAAGATCAGCAAATGATATCAATTGATAACTTTTAAAGAATGTGCAAACATCATAAATCGTATGTGAAAAAAAAGCGATGTGAAGAAAGTTGAAGAAGGCATTATGAATCGGACTATTGCAAAATAACGATCACGTTTTCATTATCGAATTATACTTGGTCACATCAAAAACTTTCGGAATTCCAGCACTCATAAAACACTGCTGTTCTCTGTCATTAATCGAATCCTGTGGGATGCCGACTGTAAAGATTTGTACACGTCTTTCACATCGTTTTTATTTAATCACCTCAAAGTTGGGTAATTAAATCACGAACAGCTGTATTAAATAATCGACTCATGTGTTCACAGTAACAAAGTATTGAAATGATCGTTGTGAGAAAGGTGAATAGTCTCTTATAAAACCGAATAATGATAATATTTACTGGCATTACAATAGTGAACGATAATATTACCATTTTAATAATACTTAATGATACTATAATAACCAATAATAGCATGACAATACAAACCATTTTTGAAATACTAATCTCTTACGAAACCGACTAATGATAATAATAACATTCACAATCGTTACAGTAACAATTAATACTAATATGACAATATGGACCACGAAGAACATTGGCAAACATCATAAATCGTGTCATTTTCAACAAGCATATCAAATTGCGGTTGATCTAGCGAACATACTATGTTGAATAACAATAATATTTACTACCATTATAATGATACTTGATAATAATATTTTTGAGGGATCCGGATAGGATCCGCTCTATTCATCGGTAGGTATTTTCGTCCGGAGATTTTGGTGAGGATAGCTTCATTTTCTATAAAGTAGTGATTCGTGTGCATTTGTCGGTATTCAGATGTTTTAATTTTCGTTATCAGTTCAGAGCCAGATATGTCGTGGTACTCTCCTTAACTGATCACACAGTGTGGATCTCATTCTCCCACAAGGAGTGGACTTCTCTCTTGTCCACACATGATATGGCATATGGCCGCTGAAATCCTATACAACCATCAGAGATTCTTTCAATTCTACCTCCCTTCAAAAATTCTCTCATATGATCGCAACCTGTCACAATATCAGGCTGCCCCATTCCTTTGTAAACAGCTCATCGTCCACTGTTCTGCCATTAATTTCGATTGAGCAACTTATTCGAGAACATTTGACGATAAATTCGCTGAATTCCCAAAAAGATTGCTGGATGATCTACTGCTTTCAACTGGTGACATATTTTGTCAAGACTCTGAGTTAGTCTTCCGATACTTTCTGTCGTTCTCCTAGATCTGGGAAGGCTCTTAATGTGGGCATAAAGGG
This sequence comes from Anisakis pegreffii, assembly GCA_035041965.1. NCBI lineage: Eukaryota > Metazoa > Nematoda > Chromadorea > Rhabditida > Anisakidae > Anisakis > Anisakis pegreffii. The sequence goes on from JAPYMA010002537.1 coordinate 14,340, forward strand.
CTTTACCTACGATATTCACGTCCCGAATCGATCACGCAATATGTCGAGTGCTTCACCGCAGGAAGCATTGGTTACGAGTAAACCTTCTGATGCTGCCCTCGCCTTTCCTTGCGGAGTAGACAAGAGATGGGTGAATTTGGTGACATCGGCAATATTTCGTTGATGGACCAAATTATTCAACTGGTCCCAATAACTTTTGTACTCGAGGGGATTACCGTCAAATTTCGGCAGTGCTATCATCGGTATCATCGGTAAACTGACACTCATTTCAATTTCAGTTGGTGTGGTCCTTCCTTGTCCACTCTGATTAACGATTGATACCGACAGTCTTTTGCGAAGTTCTATGGTTCTTCTTAGACTTGCCTCTAAATAATCGATACTATCTTCTACCTCATTGATAATCTCAAATGTTTTGATCTCTTAGAGCACACTTACTCTTCATAAACTCCTTCATTCTTTTTCTCTTTCCAGCTCAATGCGGAAACAACTTGTATCCATTCTTCAGGCTCTACTAGAAGGATACCCACTTTGCTTCTCAATGTATTTAATGCGTTCTTTAGCCTCAGCTTTCTTGGGTCGAGGTCTCTAACATCTTCATCATAATTCGTCAGTATTTTCTTGAGCTTCTTACGGTTTATGTCTACGACCTTTCTAATACCCATTCGAATAATTCAGGTTTTCGAGTGGCATCAAGAACTGGTTGATTTATGAAGAAGTTGATTGTCAACGAAACAACAACGAGAACATAAACGAAAAACTTTATTTATATAGAAATTATTATCAATAATATTCATATTCTTTCGGGAAAAACGCAAAAAAATAAGTAAAAATAATGAAACAGCGCTGTATTCAATGAACGATAATAACAGAAAAGAGAAGAGTGCAATTGAGTTATTAATAACGCGAAATATCAAAAAAAAAAACGAATACAAAATTTGTGCATACAATCGTCTCCCTTTTGCCATTATCACGGTGCAATTAAAGTCGTTTCTGCAATAAAGATACATCTTTTTGTTGAAGAATACAATAAACAAACGAAGAGATAACGGCAAACAACTGAGTAGTATTTCAGTATCGAAGCACAGTTGAAAATAATGATCATAATGACGATGATAATACGATACGATTCTTGTTCATGACACCTTTTGTAATGCTATCATCAAATAACTTTCATAAACTCGTTACAATAGTGATTTTAAAAAACGCAATAAATGTTATATGAAATTGAGAGTCAAAAATAATATTCCCCTCAAATCAACGATAATAGCGATCAATCTTATACGAATTCTTGCATAAAACGATTCAAAAAACAACACACTTCCACGAAAAAACAAACAAATTTCACAGTAAAATGATTATGTACGAATGTCTTTGCTGCTTAAACACATTATTGTTTTTTTAACCTCTTTCGCAGCGAAACGAACCATAACGATGTAAAGAGAACGATGTGAAAACGATTAAGATGTTGAAATACAACAGCAGTAATAATGATAGCCATGAACAAAACAATTAAGAATAATTGTAATAATAGCAAAAATAATAACAATGAAGAATTCGAGGCATCAGAGAAGATGAAATAAACGAAAATAAACAAATTACAACGGATTATCATACGGCACTTTCGATATTCAGACGATGTCACAAACATATTGCAATTAATCAATTCAGAAAGTTGATTAATTCAATTAACTTAAAGTAAACTTCGAACATTTATTTATGTATATTTGTCAATATTGGCTTGAATAGAGTCATTACTCACACTCAAAAAAAATTTACTGATGGCTTAGAAATTGATTGAACTGATCACAATGTTCAACAACATTTGATTCGAAGTATCAACTGAATAAGAATGGACAACTTTTTTAAAACTTCGATAATTTTTTACGTTTCAGAATCAGAGAAATACCGAAAGGCATTATTACTGAAGTATACCCCCCGAAAACATCAGAGAAGTTAAAAGTACGAGCCATTCTGCCAGTTCTCTGCTTCGTTTGCTGTTTGAACTGTATTAAATGAGCAATTCAGTGAGGAAGGTGTCTGATAGAAGAACAGAAAATGAAACACAATGATTAGAGATTACCAACAAATTAACTGATTCAACGTAAAAACAAAAACACCATCTAATACCGAACAAACACAGAAACAATCTCTCGAAAATTAGAAGTTTAGTTTCACATAAACATTTCAAAGCAGAACATCAGCTAATAGCTAACCAACCCATCAACTGAGTTCTACGATCAATATCTAAATATCTCCTCAAGTCAATCAACCACCCAATCATTCACTTCTCTCAACAAATTAAAATCCCAACTCAACAAGATTCAAATATCGAAAACAATACTGCTACCACAATATCGAATCGTGCACACATTCGCCAATAACTAAATGAATGGTGATAAGGGAAAATGAAAAACTTCAAATACACAACCATCAAAACAAAAATCAGTGTACGCATGATCACATACATAAGCATATAAATGAATACTTCTATAAGTAATTCTAAATTGATTTGTCACAGCGGTTGATCTAGTCATGCTTAAATCTCGTGTGATATTAACATAACACCTCTTATCGACCAATCCATAACTTTCATCATGATGCTCACATAACTCTTGAAACTTTTTACTTAATCTCAACTTTTCCACATTAACCATATAATTAATCTGTAATCAACTTCTTTTCCCGATCCATTTTTTCACTCAATCAACCCTATCATACTGGCTATATTCCATTTATAATTATTATAATAGTCATAAGCGACAAGATTTTTTTATCAGTAACATTATCTTAATGACAAGAATAATAAGAATTTTAATACTGGAATAGGACTGCATAATATAGACTACAATCACGATTGTGATTTTGATGATAATCATAATTCTCATCAAGATAACGGTCTGAATGTTAATAACAATTGTCATAAGCAGAAATTTATAGAATAATGTGGTACATAACATAAATGTTGGTAATAATGCTGAATTTATTGATCATTAGATCAGCTTATTGAATTTCTGCATTTACTCATTGAAGTGCCTCAACTTGATGATGAAGTGCCGTATCGTCGTCTAACAATCACTGATCTAGCAAATGAACAAAATCAATTCCAGTCAATGACCAATCAATTGACTGCCCACGCACTCTGTCTGTATCACAAACGAACAAACGAAAAAAACGATTCAAGTGTAAACTTTACCATATATAAAATAATGATCATATATATGGCTAGTCAAAATATTTATAATAAGGCAGCTGTTATAGCAAATTGTTGTAAACGAAAAAAGAGAAGGAACAGAGAAAAAAAAACAAAGAAAATAAATGATTTAAAATGAACTCTTTCAGTTTAACAAATCAAGAAGTCCGCACAAATAATATAATGTAGTTTGATATTATATAGGTATGGTAATTATAATGATAACAACAAAACTGACGATGACAAAACATATTTGTAAATGTTATAATTAAAACCACAATAAACTGTTATCCATGTTTTATCCTTCAACTATTCTAAATCCCTGTGATCCACCACATTTCACACAGAAGTCGTGAATCAAAACGAACTGCTCAAGCAAACAAGCTGTTTTTCCTCAAAACAACGCAACAAATTTCCCCAAAAATATCTCACCAAAATCATGGATAACAATTCAAAAACAACGCAGATATTATTAAACTCATATAATATCACGCACGCATTCTCGGTTATACGAATAATCCTTAATGCCCATTCAAAATAACAGAATGAATTCAAATTAATATGATCGCAAATCACATCATAACAACACACATAAAATATACTATGTAAAACTTAACTAAACAACATTCACTATACCATCATACCACTACTAATGCATCTACCATAAAACTTTATGATGACCTAATAACAAACACAATCTGAACTTAGATTTGCATGAACACATTTACACACCCTCATAAGATAATCTCACCTCAGCTATGAGGAAAACTCACCCAAAACCGATGAAGCATTTCCCGAATATCTGCTTCATGACTGTACTCAGACAGTTCTTAAACTATTCGCAGCGATGACAGCCTCATCCAAACATCGATCTCGACTGCATCTCCTAATCCATCCTTATGAAGCGTTTTGAATTCCGTAGCTTATGGATCAAAGCGCAGATAGAATCTATCAAAATAAACTATCTACCCTGCATCAACCATGCTAAACTGAATAACTGTTTAACTATTTTCAATACTAGTATCTGACTATTTCGTAAAAAATGACCAATAATGCTAGCTAGACCTCTAACGAATGCGAAATAAATGTCACCATTTGAATGTCACCAAAAAATGTTTCCAATTCCATCCTTCGTTCATTGCCGTTTTTGAAGAGGCATCCGAAGTATTATTTTGACTGGTTCCCACTAAAATCCACGCAACACATCCAATTCAGCCCTTCATTCACCTAACAATTCGAAAATATTCCCCTAAAACCCGCCGACGAAGTGGTGATGATGATGACTGACGATTATAGGTGCATGCAGTAACAACGAAACACAACAAATCTAAAACAATATGTTTAAAAATGGAAACTGCACCGATTGATTATAATGATTTCTATAATAATAATAATCTTAACAATGATAACAACAAAATAAGAACGATGATACGACGAGAATATTAACGATAATTGGTTAGCTATATATATGTATATGTGAAAAGAAAAACACCAATTATAATCCGTTTGCAATCAAAAGAAATTTCTGAAGATTAGAAAGAAAACTGAACAAAAACCAACAACAAATAACAACGAGCCGTGATGCCGACAATACAGTCAGTCGTGTTAACGAAAAACTTCAAAGTAAACATCCCCATCAACTGTATTCAACTCACTCATTGCTACCTCTCGAAAAATTCCATCATTCAATCTTGAAAACCCATTGAAATATGTTCACTTCACTCAATTTTTCATCAAATCCAAACACATTCACAACGCTCCTCAACCCCATCCATCGAACAACGAACAGAACACGACCTCTTCTGACTACTCATACTGTCGCCATCATCCAAAAAAAGGTAAGTCATATGATAAATAACAATGAACAGAAAAAAACAAAGAAGATGACATGTTGAAGAAATGAATGAAATTTAATAGACAAATACACAATGAATTTTTTTTGAATTTTCAGTGCGGTACATTTGAGAGAAATAAATGTATTATAATAAATTTAGGGTTGAATGATTAAACAAACGATGAAACAGTCACAAACAATTCGAGCAGAAATTGAATCCTTCACTAAAACAAAACAAACGGTTAGAAGAACTGAAGCATTGATTGATCGCTACAACAACAACAATATTAACGAAAACAACATCTAATAACTAACGCTAATAATAATAACAACAATAAGATGCACACTGCACACCGCCAACCGAACAAAAACCCATTTTCGACACCAAATCAACACACTCACTCGAAATTGAAACAATCCCTTCCAATTCATCATCAACTCACTGATAAGTTCGTTGTTTTGCAAGTTCATTTGTTCAAATGCATGAATGACTAAATTTCTTTTCCATTTCCTAATGTTTCGTCTCAAACATTTCTTAACAATTGCAGTTTATGACTGTTGTCTTCGTTATGTCTGTCGTTTTTTTTTCAGTGCTCTCAGCGTCATGTTTAAAATACAATGCAATTGGTTTGTTGCATTGCTGAGCGAGACGAATAAAAACCACGAACAGAGCTTAATGAACGGTCGTCGAAGCAAAAAAAAACCCATCTTGCAAGTAACAAGACCAAAAAATAGACTCCCTCGTCTACTACTACTCAATCTATTACTTTGGGAACCAAAAAACGAGTAATTAATTGCAATTTCGTATCCAAACAACAAACGCAGAGCAGAGTCGATCACTAGAAGCCTCAACAAATGTGTTTCATCAAAACCACGAAGTTCTTCACCCTTTTCCAAATTTATCACTAAATCGCATAATCCTTCCATCATCGTGACAACAAATCCCAAAGCGAATTTTTCTTCGCGCCCAATCCATTCACAATTAATCGCGAACAATTCCCCGGATATCACACTCTAATCTCACTACGGATAAACTCAATCTTCGTTCATTATCACTCCAATGAACAACAACCAATCAGTGAATTGTGAAATGAAGTGCATTCTCAACTCCAAATGCATTCTCTCGCTCAATCACTCCTCCACCAATCGCCCATTCCAATACCACAAAAATCTAATCAACAATTCAAAATCTAAAGACTTCTTTCTATGCAATAAACGTGTGCAAATGCTGCAGTGTCACTGACTACGTAACAAAAATAAAATAAATCAAATGAAGACCAACCAAATAACAATAACAACAACAACAACAACTAAATAAAACAAATCTCCTTAAAAATTAAAATAAAATAAAATAACCACAACAAAACGCATCTAATCGATAAGCTATATAATAAAAATATATACGTATGTGTGTACTATGTTATTAAATGATAAAATATATTTCTGTATACTAATATTTGATAAAAACTGCTCTAATCATTCTCCCTCATCCAAATATGAATTAATACAGTTTCATTGAACCAGTGAATTGAACCAGGGATTACGACGAAAAACAAGAAGGCCGAGAGAGACGAATAAAAAGGAAACAACAACAAATAAAAGTTCTGCCCATCAGATAAGTCATCATAAGAACAAAACAACAACGCAACAAAATATTAATGAACAAAACTCAAAACGAATACACAAAATTCCAAACAAATAGCAGTAGTAATAAACTGAGAGTATTATATATCATATCATAGATTATATAATATCATAAACGATTTGCAATTAATCGTTGAACAAATAAATTATTTACGTTCTTCAAATGATCAAAAAGAGCAAAATTAAAGTTATCAAACAGAACATGCTAGCTGATATAATTTGACGATAATAATGGTAATTCATGATAATCGCAATAATATAACAATAATAAAATTTTGAAACGTTCCTCTTCAAACTCTAAACTAAACTATGATGTGAAATAAAACAAAATTATATCAATTGAACTCATATTAATTTTCAACTCATCGCTTTGTCGTTGCAGATGCTGTTCTGGTATTATTTGTAGTTGAAGAAGCAGACGTTGTAATATTACCACCCGTCGATCCCGCATTTTTTGGTTTCGTATCTGTGGCCAATTCTCGTTTTGCTGCGTCAGCCGGCTGAAGACAAACAATACATCGTCGATTCAATAACCACCACAACACAATCAGATGTTTTGCGAACCAAAGTCATATTACTATACATGTCACGTCAACATGAACCTCTCTCTCTCATCAAGTAAACAACTCACGAAAATAACCGAACACACTCAATGTACCCACGAAAACTGCCGTCCCAATCGCCACCGTTCGATTACCCCTCAGCAACATTTTCGTGCACGAGCAAACTACCCATCGACAATACGATTGCAAGATAAACAAACGATAAACGAACAAAAAATAAATGAACACCAACTCACATCAACAGCAAAATCGTCCAACTTCTTGTATTTGGCCAATTGCTCTTTGAGGAACGTGTCCACTTCGAGTCGTCGTGAATGTCTGTAGTATTTCAAGAATGCCCAAAACTTCTCCAATCCGTACAACTCACCTCGTTCCACATCCGCTATCGTCTCCTTTTGGAAATCCAAATAAATTTCAGGACGGAACTTACGCTCAAGACCGTAACTATAGAAGCGGAATAGACACTCTAATCCATACCTAAAACCAATATTCAAATGATCAACCGCACTTGCACAATCAAACAATATATAATGATTATAATGACGAACACTAATACAAATAATCGTTTACAACACGATATTCTCATTAACACTCAATGCTAACACAAAGCAAACGTACCTATATCCAGCTTGAGCATCCTCAACGGCTAATTGTTTAAACTCTTCGTACATTTTGCGATTAAAATTGTCTCGCAAGAAGAATGATAAAAATCTGAAGAAAGCATTCATCTCGACTGTTCCAAAGCCGAGATGTTGCCTCTGTTTAAGACACGATGCTCTCCATTTCGTGTATACCTCAAACAAAACAAATACAATATGTGAAAAGTATCCTCGCGGAACACCTCGCCGGCATCAATAATGAATCAATTCAAAGTTATCATTTAGAAAGAAATAAATGTGCAAACCTGCTGCTCGAATCCATTCTCACGTAAAAGTGTCATTGATGGATGCTGCGGCAGAGGAATCGATGGTCCTGGTATGGCTTGAAGACTGGCCGAATCTGATGTTCCATCACTGAAACAACGACATTCAAACTATACAACTTGACGTGCTTTCTTTCTGCTATATTAACAAGCACTTACAACTCAACGACTTGAAATTCTCACAAATAACTTAATGCCAAATTTGATATCAAACTTACCAATGAAAGGAGAACAACACATCAAACAAAATTTCAACTAATAATTAAATGAACGAAAAAAACGAACGCATTCAATGAGGAAGTTCTCGAACGTGTTCCCAGCACCCAACCAATCGGCGTTTCAATTGGTGGATTCTTGCTGTGTCGAGTCTTCTGTTTTCTCGGTGATGACGAGGAATCTGGTATGGTCACTGTTGGTTTCGTGACTGGATAGAAGCGTGGCACCAGTTTGCCACGAGCTGATTCGCGTTTGGCTAGTGGACTCTTCGGCTACAATTGTATCATTCCGACAATGTGAGCACGAATCATAATAATCAGAAAATCAAGCACAGTAACAATAATAGTAATGAACGATGTCAAAGATATGACGATACTCAAACAAAAATGGAACAGATAAAACAACTCACAGTGAGCGCAGCTGCAGCCGCAGCTCGTTCACGAGCCTTCTGCGTCCAAACAGACGATATGGCAGGTACCTCGTTGGGTGTTGGAATCACCTTCGGAGGTGGCTCTTGAGACGGCTCATTTGACGAACTCTCGCCACCGCCTTTCAACTGCTTGAACTCTTCGGCTGACACCGTATCAACTTTTTTCACTGACTGCTTCAAAAAACAGTTCATCACAGGCACCAAATATGATGAATCAAATCAAAACATGTTCAAAAAAACATGCTATGAAATCAACTGCGATGATGCAAATGTAAGAATTCTAAAATTTCGTTTTCCAATTCAAAACAAGAAAATATACAAAAGCAATAAAAATGATAATGCAATGACACTAACATTCATATCAAATCACCAAACAAAAACAAAGAAACCCACTGTGTGTTCAGCCTCTTTATGGCTCCACAATTCATACTCGTAACGTCGCAGCCCCATCTCCATCTCTTCGTTGAGTCTTTGATTCATTTTTGCACGTGTCGTATAGTCACCGGTTCGATCGTATTGTCGTTTCGTTGGCGGTGGTGGTGTTTGCGTGACGATGATCAACTTTTTCACGTTCGCATCACTCAACTCATCTGATGATTCGTCCGAACTCATCCTGCAAAGACCATCTCATAAAATCAATTATCACATCAACACAATAATCAGATCAACCACAAAACTTACGTCATCGTCCGTTCAGCTGTGCCTCCACCCCCTCCACCTCCAATGGAACCACCACCCTTTTTATCCTTTCGATGCATCACTTCCGTTGTCTCATCACCAATTTCCTCGTCGAACTGAAAGTCAAGATCTGCTGCAGTTTGACGATTCGAAGACGGTGCTGTGACGTTGTTCGTTGTGTTTTGTTGTTGGTGTTGTGACTGTGATGCTTGCTGTGCACCGCCGTGATGTGCTTGTTGATATTGATGATAAGACTGCTGCTGATGACCGCTTCCTGACTTCGGCATCGTTCCATGACGACTCTTTTTGTGCTTTCGACTCTTCACCTAAAACAACCCAAAACCAACTCAAATCTCAAAGCCAAACTTCAACATTCAAACCTCAAAAGTTCCAATGCAATCATCACTTATCGCTACTGTTATTACAGACATAGTTATCAGGAAGAATGAGCATGAATCCACAAACCCTTCGAATCAATTTAATATACCACTGAACGAAACAAATTCCACTCAAAAACAAAACATAAAGGAGCATAACAAGATGAACTCGATCAATCCGCATTACCTCTTGCCAGTGTTCCACTTCTTGTGCTTCCTCATCTCCTGCAGCACCACCACTTTGTGGCTGAGAAGATGCAGTTGTTGAGTCAGCATCCAACTGTTTGGTCTGCTGCTGCTGTTGCTGGACTGGTTTCGGTGCTTGTTGGCCAGACTCAGATTTGTTCTGGTCTGGCTGTTGAACGCTCGATTGAGAGGCATCGATTGTCGTTTTTTCGGCAATAACCGTCTCAAAATCTGACGATTTCTTTGACGGCACACACTGCTTCTGCTCTTGAGCTTGAGGTGTCGCATCCTGAGCTGCGCCTTGAGTTTGTGCTTTCGGTTGCTGTTGTTTTTGTGGTTGTTGTTGTTTAGACGTCGGTTGTTGCTTCGCTGATTTTTGTTCACTGCCGCCACCAATTAACGGTCTCTTATCACTACTATTCTTATCGCTTATTGATAATTCGTTCGCTTCGGCTGTCAACTTCTCAATGGCTATTTCAGCCTTCTGCGTTGCACTGCTGCTCGTTTGTTTCGGCATATCCTTTCGGTCGTTTTCCTTTGCTGAAGTCTCCGTCTCTACTAGTGGTTTCGTGATTGTTGCTGCCTGATGTGGCGGCGGCTGTGATTGTGTCGGCTGTTTACCCGCAGATATCATCGATGAATCTTCACCACCACTCATTGGTGGGCTCATTGTCATCGAAGTACGTCGCGTGTCGGCCATTTCATCCACCTCACTGCTTTGGGTTGCTGGCGCTAGTGGCCACTGTTGTGGGTTCGAACGTGGACGAATCTGAAAAGTTGCAGATGTGAAAACATCACCTTCACGAATCACGACTCTCAAGCAATCTACAAAAATTTTATCCCATGCACTGTTCAGCAGCTCAACATCAAATTAAACATACCAAACTGCGAAATATTTCAGTGAATTTTTCACTATTATCCGCATTAAAATTTGTCAAATCTTTTAACGGATACCTTCTCAAGAAAGGATAGGATGCTCATGAACAACTGACTGCATTAACAAAACGCTCTTCACTAACCTTTCGTCCATCGTCACTAATTTCAACCTTCTCACTTCCACGAAGACCGTCAGCAATCAATTTCAGGTCTTGCGTAAGGGAGCGTACACGAGGGAAACTCGCAATCAGAGATAACGGCAAGAAGCCGTCTTTGTCCATTTTGCGACGAAGGAAGAAATCTTTTTGTAAATTGTCCGATGAGAAATAATATTCACTGAAATATGTTTACATGCGAATCAATATGACGAAAATGATCAGTGTAATCAGTTATTTACTATTAAACAGATTGAAGATTTTGTAAGACGAAATTCATACTGCTCATTGTAACAGAACAACATTCAATTCGTGTCCCCTGACGAAAATTGATTAACCACTTCTTCGAGAATGGAACAAATCACATCATTTCTACAATCCATCAAAAAAGATCGAAATTTGAAACAATGAAATATCAAACGACAGTGTAAAGCTATACACTCACATTTGCTTCCTAACGTAATCCTTCAATGTGTCCTCATTGACTGGTAAGAAAGCGCTTGCTGGCGGGTATATCGCGAATGGTGCTGCAGCTAACGTAGCTGCTGGTCCTGGTGGTCCGCCGATCGAGGCGGTCAACTCTGGTTTGGCGAGAGCAGCGGCAGGCAAAGGAGCACCGGACGGTGAGAGGAGAGCCGTGGGAGTGGCCGGGACTGTGGTTGAGGTTAGCGACGAGGCAGCCGAGTCGGGACGTGACGTCTCGTTAGCATTCAAGCCGGGTGTTACCGGTGTGACCGTGGGTGCGTTTACACCTGCGCTAGCAGCACTGGCCGGTGTGACAGGGCCAGGTGCAGTGCTGTTCAAAGTTGGTGGTGGATGAGAGAGTAGATGTGGACTGAGCACACCGGGCGGCAACGGTGCGCCCTGACGGAATGCCAATGCTGCGGCTGCAGCAGCCGCTGCGGCGGCCATCTGCTGCTGCTGTTGTTGTTGGAGCACAAGGCTCGGAATAGCCGCAGCCAATGCCGCATCGAGACCCGTGGCGGTCGGATCGAATGGTGGAACGGCTGACATCGCATAGTATTGCGAGTACTGCGTTTCCATCAGATCCATATAGTCGAAATTGTCCTCTTCTGTGCCGTCTGTGGCCTCCCAGTCGGGCAACGGTCCACGAGCACGTCGTTGCGCAGGTGTCAGTTTGGGTGGTGCCTGCGGATGAGAGCCACGTGATTGCCAACGATCGTTACGTTGATAATAAGCTTTCGTCTTGTTACTATTCGGATCGTTATGGATACTTGTGTGTGGGGACTGTTGTTGGTTCGATGACTGGTCATCGCCGCTGATACGACGTTGTGGCTGATGTGGCGGCTGACTGTGATCTGCCGCCGACTGTTGATGATACTGTCGTTGTTTCATCGAATCACCACCATTCTTATGCCAGTAATCAACACCGGCACCCATTGTGCCTGCTCCTCGTGCATTCGACGATGACATTGCACCACTGGCTACTGACGCCGGATAAGTACTTCGTGCCACAAAACCCGCGGCTTGCGGTTGCGTGAAATACGGACGTGTTGAAATCCTTGGTTGCGCTCCCCCACCACCACCGCCACCCGAGCTCCCGCCTGAGGTCGTCGTTGTCGATGTTGGATTATTATTATTATTATTATTATTATTATTATTACTATTAACACTATTACTACTCGTATTATGATGTGCAGCCGTTCCCGGTTGATTCGGTTGAGCATTCGACGTGGATGCCCATTGCTGCTGATTCGTTGACGAATTACCTGTCGTCGTCGGATTATTATTATTATTATTATTCATCACTGCAGCACTCTTCACTGAACCGGCACCATCCTGATCTCGTTTACCCATCGACCTTAAATCGATATTCAATTATCGCCTAAAACTTGTCGTCTAAAATTCATCGTTCAAAATCTCTTTTCATCATTTCTTACTGCAATATCAAACAAAATCAAAATCAAATTCGTTCTGCATTACGACAACGCAACTCATAACTATAATACATTCCCAGCCGAATTACTCATCGCATCTGCAACAAAAATTTCGCGATAAATAACGACAAGTGTACTGCACCGTCTCGTGCACACAACCTATCGTCACTAATTCGTGCAGCAAACTCATAATCACCTCATTATCACCATGATATGTTACATCAAATGCTGTCAGCCATACAAACCGGTTTCAACATTCCCATCGCAACTGATAAAAAACTTGTCTTGCACACAACTGTTCACAACACTCGATCGATACAAAACAATCAATGTGAACGAAACAATCGCTAAGCCAAACAATGTCAATCAAAAAATTTCGCTTTCCTTCTCAACAAAAACAATCCTAACCGCCATCACTCAACACAAATAACTTCAAAAAGAAATGATAAACCAGTGAAGATGAATTCCCACTAATAACAAATAGACGTGGAACATAAGTTTTCTCTCAAAATAGCCTTTATCATCAAAAGATTTTTTTCAAAGAAGACTCCTTATCTCACGTAACGATTGCAACATTCAAATACTCTAAAACAAACAATATAAACAACAATTTTATAAATTAACGGACAAGTAAATAAACGACATCAAAAAACAACTTCATTTCAATTATTTATTTGCTATTTCATATCCAAATGTTCCAATTTTCAAAATTAATCTCGTGCTTAAAGTTATGCCCAAATTCCCTACGCCTCTTCACAACTTCTTCCATACCCTGCAGAACTTCTCCAAATTCCAAAGGAATCCATCTCGGAAGTTTTGCTATTCCACCGAACACAAGAGAAACGAACGAATGAAATACGACAAGATATGAGACAAACCTTGTGTTCGCTTGATTCGTATTCATACTCGCCTTATGAGCACGCGCTCTTTGCAGTTGCTGCGGATTATTATTATTATTATTATTGTTACTGTTACCAGTGGACACGTGAGATAACGTGGACTGAACTGGATGCACGGTAGTTGCTAATCCTTTTTGATGTAGTTGACTACTGTTTGAGCTGCTGTTATTATTCGGAGATGATGCAACAACGTTGTGATAGTGACGGTGTGTTGACGTAGCTAGTTCATTCTCAACACCATTGTTATTCGTCGTTATATTCACGCTGTTCGTTGATACCTTCTTTTTCCAGCCTTGATTTCCATCCATCAAATAGTAAAATCCATTTGTAGTTGTATCCAGATACCTGAAACAACTCATCAATCGGTCAATCCGCAAACCAATTAATTACTCACTTTATCAATTACTAATCACTAATCACCATCCTCTTCCCATATAACAAATCATTATCATTTCAACCCTTCATATGGTTAAGAGCTTTTTTTAAACATAAACGTAAGTAATCGATTCCATGTTATTCATTCAAAAAACGCCTCACGACTGTCATTGTTGTGCAGTAGTATTATTTAGACTATTTGTATAGCGCTCTTATTTATCAACATTCCAGCACAGCAAGACACATTATATCACATCAATGAAAGACTTAACGACTGCACCAAACGCTGCGTCACATTCAGACGAAATGCTTCCTTCGGTTGCTCGCTGCTGTATAAAAATGCAACCGAGCAAAAAAATTTCGGCGGAAACGAAAATATTTGTCATAAATAATAATCACCAATTTGTTTGCTCGCCCAACTACCAACCTGCTCACCTAATATAACGAATAAATAAGTCTTCGAATAAAACTATGATTCATTCAATACAGTCGTTCACAAAATTTTTTCCTACAGCATAAAGTTGCAGTCAGTTAACTCTGTTCGTTCATCTATCTTTAGTCAGCGCTTACACTATCAAAATACATTGCAATACTATCTTTAGTCAGTGCAAAACTGGATAAACTGTAAACGTAAAATATCATCAACGACAATCCGCGAGCACACTTGAAATTAGACGCAAACGAGACAATAATCACAAATGACCTATGTGATGAAAATCATAAGGAAAGCAAAAATTAATGAAGATGCTGGAACATCAAGAAGGAGCAAAACTTATGTGCAACAGAGTGCATGAAGAAATTAATATCATTGGAGGAGGAGATACGAGACGAACAGCTTTGCCGAGCCCCAATACCAATACTCAACTTACGAACAACAACCGCAGATTTCAAATAAGAGGAACACAACTTCAACTGAAATGAAACATCCATCCGAATGAATGAACGCAATCAAAATATTATCATAGTTGAATGGAATGCACACACAACTAAGCGTCGTTCATTCAGCACACGTCACACTCTCAATAAGCAATTATTCCAATATTTCATCAACATTTTCAAGCCAATTCCAATATCACTCTCTAAATACATTGTTGTCAGCATACTCGTATCATTATCGATGTGCTATCACTGTCCTGCGCTGTCGTTATTATCATATCAACTGTGTGAACGAAAGAACGCCTTTCAGATTCATGCATCAAACCGGTTTCTGTTTTCGATACATTCAACTCAGTCCACTGGGACGTAGCAAATCGTTAAGTGATACTGCTGCTATCAATACCATTATTTTTATACTACTTTTTATCTCATTGTTATATGCTCATCAAACATATTATTTGTTCAATTAAATTCCCTTTCGATTTCCATTTCAATTGAATATATCGTCTACGATAATAATGTGCCACATTTCAAGGATTCTGGGAGTACGCAAAAACCATTCGTGGGTAAGTATGCAGTTCCAGCTGCAAGCTAAAAGCTACATTCCAGCAGAATCAGCTACTCAATAGAATTTTGTGGCCGACGAAACAGAACTGAAAATTGTAATAAAACTGTCCTCATCGAAAAATACATCAAAACATTTTGTACAAAAAAATAATTATGTACTTCAAGCTAATAATTTCACAACTATCACGCTCACAAATCAGTGATCAGAATTCCCCTAACCTAACCCATACACCTAATGAAACTACCCCAAATAACCCAATAATAACTACTATGAATGACCGATCAAAGTCACAAAATAATCCCTTGCAATTCCAAATAAGATTACTGAGCTGAACAATTATATGATTTGCCCTCACTAATTGATCCATCTACGTTACACAAATACAACTTCAAAAACTCCGTCAGTGTGAATGCTCGTATAGATGTATGACGGACGGTACGATCTCAGAAGGTTTTTCGTTTTGTTTTGTAATATTACACCATTACAAGTATACACGTATGTCTTATGCTTGCTACTTGGTTCACTTTTTGCGATTATATTCTATTACTTCGGTTAGCATGTTCGTTTCCACATCTACGCATATATCGAAAGATGCTACTTATCCAATAATTGAATTCAATCGAATTCACCGAACGCCATGACGACCGCTGAGACTGACACATTTCATCTAAGTGGTCACTAATTTGATCCAATTTATACTTGCATAAAACTGATCTTAAAGAAATTATGACAGATTTGAACAACTTAACACGACAAAAAAAAAACAATCTAATGGATCGTTGATCAATGCTCAATCCCGTAGGCAAACGAAAAGAAAGCGCGTTCCTCTCTCTGCACCACAGAAACAATCAAGAAACGTTAATAAAGTGCAACGCAAGGTAACGTGATCAATCGATAGCTGAATGTGGAGTATGATCTGGCCAATCTCACTGATATAATATGATATGATAAAGGTAGAAATCAATAATTCTTGCGGCTATACAAGCTCTAAATACCTATACAACAGCCATAATGCGGGCGTGATTGCATTTGTTCATATGTACAAATCAATCCATCAATAATTTCACTGCTTGATATCACAAAAAAATGAAAACAAGATGTTATTGTGTACCAAATAAAACGTTCGTTGATACGAAATAGATGGATGGGTGGATGGTCATGATGATGTTGATGTCGGCGATAAGAATAACGACGAATGCGTAAAAAGAAAAGATCAAATAAATGGAACTGCTGACGAGGATACGACGAAAAATAAGAAACAAGGAAAAAATTTAAAATAAGCACCGATGCGACAGAGACGAGATCGAAGCATCCACAAAACGAAACCAAATAACAAACAACATTACGCCAGGCTAGATCTATCTATCTCTAGTCATCCCATCATCCATCTCGAGTCATGCTTCTTTCCCAGCGCTAATATTCAACAACAAAACTATAAAATTCATCACCCATTGCCGTCAGTCCTACAATTCATCAAATACAACATAAATAATTCCATTTCAACAGCAAATATTGCTCCTATACCCTAACTACTACAATACAAATTCTTCTTCGTTCGCTCATAAACAAACGTACCAATCTAACTATAGATAAGACAAAACATATCGACAAATAAATTAAATAAACGAACAAAAATACGCCATACATATACTTCTTTCATCTATCTGTTTCTCCCAAGTAGCATTGCCTTTAACAAACATCCAATACAACTAAAACTATCACCATTTCTTAGCGAATCACCAAATTTACTAACAGTTCCGCCGCTAGTACTCGTTCTATCGTTTGTCCTTTGCACTCATTCATGCAGTTATTCGCTCATTCATCATTCCTCTACAATACTCTAACTCATTTCCTGATATACCTTAACACTACCATGACCCGAACACACCTATAACTTCCTCATCATCAACTCCCTTATCGACTCATTCCACTATAACTCTTCTTATTAGATAATCATATCATATAATCACATTCTTACATCAATAAAAGATACAACGCAAAACCGATTCAAGCGTTTCGTTTCCTTCAACAGTCGCCTGCTTCGCTTCGCATCCTCTCGTTTCGCCTTCATTCACCGCTTATTTTCTCTCTGCTCACCCATTCTAATTTCGACTTACATCCATCTCAACTCAGCACCACTTTAACTGATTTTATTTCCATCCAGACCACACCTTCTCACCGAAATCTACTCAATATAAACGCTATATGATTCAAGTTTCATGACAAACCCACCAAACACCCTCCATGTAATCTGCATTTTATCTCGCACACTCCAACATACTGCTGCTATTGTTAATACAATCCTCCACAAATAAATACAACATCACATGAATGACTACTGCCTGAACGATGATGCAAAACGACCAAGAATATAACCCACATATATAATATAATACATTCAAGTCTGCTACATATTACACAACACAACCAAATACTCCGTTATCTCAGTCCATCCGCCGCCGCCTTTTCAATTCAGACTTCAGATTATTCAAACTTCAGTCAACTTTCTCTCGTATCTCGTTTCTATAAACCCCACCATCCACCCATCGATCCACGAATCAGCCATACACTCTCATCTCGTCTTATACCAACTTATCAACAACAGATTCTCACTTCCCCATTCCTTCTGCTCTCATCCACCCGTCCGTTCACTACCGGCAAAAACCGCTGCATAATCCAATCGTCTGAATATCGCGTAACATCCATCCTCTTCAGCCCAACCACCAAAACACTTTCCAATTCTCTACTCATTGATTTTTCTGCATGCAGTTACGCAATTGCTCCAACAATCAACTGACTACGTAAAACTATCAAATGAATGACTGAAGACAAGTATAAAGAGGAATAAAAGAATAAACAAGTGAATGAGTAGTACATGCCAAGTCAACGAGACGGCTAGCAAACAAACAGATCAATCGCATTCATCCCTATATCTTGTCCCGTAATATCCACTGATATTCTCCCTCCCTCTCTGCTATTTATCTTATCCCCTATATCCGCCTTCTGTCTTCTCTATTTTCTGTAATTTGTTACGCGATCGTCATCTTTTCACGACCGTCATCCTCAACACACCACTATCATCATCACATCTCATTAAATAAAACAACTAATCAATTCATCATGCTCTCCTCTTGTATATCATCAAAATCCATTCACAATCACACAAACCTTCACTTCAGCATCTCTATCCCTCCCTCCACCCTTACCTTTATCAATAGCCATCTAACTGAATTTTTATCTGAACATATCTACATCACATGTATTTCTGCAACTCGACTACGCTAAACTGTTCTGACAAACTAACTCAATTCAGCTTTCTAGGGGGCTCTTCGTAATTTCATAAACTCTTGAAAGTGCTTGCTTGCATCTATTAAATTTCCTACTAAATTATCGCACCCATTAATTTTCCTATCAAATTATCGCATCTATTAAAATTTCTCTCTACTGTAAAGTAAAAAACAAAACGGTAATAAACGAATGAAAGAAGTGAAGTGAAAATTCGAACTCAACATTCAGATTTCCACTGAAAAGGCAACGATATTCAAAGAAAAAAAAACAATCACTGAACAGTGAAATCGCCCTAATCATCATTATGCTGTTGTTGATTCACTGCATGTGCACAGCAGAATAAATAAAAGTGGGTATGTACCAAACGAATACAACACAACAAGCAACAAACACAATCATGAACAGTACGGCTGCTGCATGACGTTTACAATTATGATACAACAGCAGCATTCAAGCATACAGTACCAACACTGTTCATATCCATTCTTTTTTCGCTTACATTCGCCCACAAACGTTCTACGAATATTTCCAAAACCAGAACTTCACATTCATATCTGTGTGTGTGCATATTAAAAGCACTCTTCAAACAACTTACATAATATGCATATTAAAATTGTTAAAAGCACTTTCCAAACAACTATCATTATCTACCTATCATATTCACTATTATCACAAACCGTACACAATATATAATACGTCATTGTTTTATCCTCATACTAAATTCAATTTCATCTTATGACAAATGCATGCTGCACATAACAGCCAGCATTAAATGCATACACCATTCACACTCTCGCATCTCAAATTATTAATTCACACACAACTGTCGACAACGACAATAATGCGATGATCTGTCCACATACAAAAACAAATCCAAATTTATCTCGTCCATCGAACCTACCATGTACTCATCACGTATGGATGCATTACCTTCAGTAAAAGACAGCACACTCAAACAAAATTCAGCCTAATCAAACAGTCAACGAGTAGATCCGCAATCCATATCACGCTATACGCTACGTACTACTCGCTTGTCCTAATAAGCTCTATATCTCGAACAAATACGCGCAGACACACTCACCAACACATATATTATACGCCATGCACTCCGAGCCACATCAAACCGATAATGGAAATATCAAAGAAAAACGTTGCGAAAGATGGAAAAAATTTTTTCGAAGAACTGAATTCAATGAGAAATTTCGTGACCGCGCATGAACTAATACAGCGTCTACGTATATGTACGAACAGAACATAGCTATCAAAATGATTAGGGGGAATATCAATTTTACTACGATCAAGCAGAACACATCCTAGCCAATATCCTTTTATATATGGTACGCTTTGAACTGATTAATTTATACTGTTACTTGGACGTCGAGTGGTTGACTTGTCAATCGCTGCGAGTGAACGGCGGAATATTTATATTACTAGAGTTATGATTATTTGTTGGATTGACATTTGTCTACGATTAATTATGCAAAATATTCATGGCTACTAGTTAATTACTCGGTTGCGTTCGGTTGGCCTGCTCGCCTAGCCAGCGGGGTGGCGTAAATTGAGGCACGGAAACGCGAGCATTGTGGCCAGCAACGTTAGAAACGTTTGATAGCCTGGCCAATCCAGGTAATCCAGGTAACGTTTTGAACAGTTTCATTCACTCTCGTTCACCCTTTCTTTCAGTCAATCCCAATGATCAAAGCATCACTTCAAAAAGCAACAAAACTTAACATTCCTCGAAAATAAACAAAACAACATTCACTCATCAATTCCAGAACCTAACCTATATCTTTATCATCGAGAAAACCGTCAATAACCTCATCTAATCGCCAAAAGACTTCATCGCACAGAACAACGCTCACGCTTTACTCAACTACCTCACAAACACAGACATTATCAACAGCAACACAATTCGAATACGGTAGTGGAAGCATAACGGAAGGAAGCATTTGCATGGATTCGTGGATGCTTGAATGAATTCGGAAGAAAATCACACTTCGTTCATCATAAACGTCAACGCCATACAAATATATGCTGCTGTTGCTACGTCGCATCGACCAACTCAGAAAAATGCACATAAATATTTATAATAATAATATTCAGATAGCAGAACGCACTTGCACACATCTCCTACATTATTGTATTCGTTTATACTTCTTTCTCAAACGCAAAAACGCCAACAATCCTATCGATTCCTTGATTTTGTTTTTCTTTTTTGGTCTGCGAAACGTGAAACGAAACGAAACGAAACGAATGCATGGAATCGGTGAAAACGGTGGAATAAATAATTTGAATTAAAATTTGAAACGATCTGTCATTTCAATACGGTGGCAATACGGAAACCAACAAACGAATGAATGAATCTGTTCAATTTTGAATGAGTTCATCGAGAATTATGCAGAAAAACAGCTGACTTTCTGTCTGAACACGCTTAAAATAACTTAACAAATCAGCTTTCAACTTCGTCATTTCATCATATCGCTGCTATCTATTTTATAAGAATGATTTCACTCGTTTAAACCCGCTCTCCCCCTCTGCTAAAAAGCAAACAAAAACAAAACAATCAACCAAATGAATTGAACATAGATTTTCCTAGTCTAATGAATATCATTCATCTGCTCCGCAATGAATCGCCGCGATCAACAAATCGAATGAAGAAATTTCGTACGCGCACAATGAAGTGAATTCTTTTGCCTCGAATGGTAGTCTTAGAAGAGTAGAAGCAAAGATATGTTAAGATTAAATGCAAGCAGAATAAAGCTGAGAAGTAGATAAGCAGGAAGATAGAGTGTCGATTAAAATGTGATATCATTTGAAGTAATTACGAAAGCAATAAGGAAAATGATGAAAAACCGAATGGATTGAATGAAAACCGAATGAATGCATAAACTAAATCAAAATTCTAAGAAACAACACCCCTAACCATTCTATATTTATGACACTAATCACAACATGAATTGCAATAATTGTAATGCTAAAGATGAATTCATCAACACTACAATTATTGTCACTATTCTAGTAAGTATCATAATAACTACCTTTGAAACCAGAAACCCACTATCACTTTAAGAAAATAAATAAATTAAATTTGACTACTGAAGTGGCAAAATTGGTAAAAATTTCACCAATTTTACTTGATATCGACAATCGTAGCATCACATTCTAGCGGCATAAGTGCCTAACATTTCCTAGAGTCTCGGTTCTTGCTCAGTTCAACAATTTTCGCTTGCTCCGTTGCTTTACCCATTCACAATGTGTGCAATCTTCTCGTGAATTGCGCGAAACTCTTTTTCAAAATATAGCCATACAGAATGAAACACAATGCGAATGCCTCACTCAAATGCGAATGCAATACTACGACTGTCGATATCCTGAGCAATTTTGAAGCAGTGGTTTATGCTAAATCGTTGAAATCAGTACTGCACATTAAAATCCTCCCTTGCAAAATGCCGCAACACATCGCTGAAGAAACATTTTTCGTTAAGATATTTATTTCTATTTGTCTTCGTTCTATCCATTTTTCTGCCCACAAAAATTCCTACAACAATTCACCACTACTTCAAAACCGCAGATAGAATATTACTATCCTATACACCACCAATCTCACCAGTAGTTCTCTTCGACGTACTCGTTATGATGTTGTTGAGTTGTCGTGTCGTTGCTTGTGGCTTGTTGCAGCAAATGATTGTTGCCAACCGTTGTCAGCGACGTTGTCATATTATGAGCGTTTGCCCTCAGATCATTAGGTGACACCGGAGCACAGCCCATCAACGATCGCGGTTGCTGTCCCTGGGCCTGTGATACGCCAGCGCCCGACTGCGGTAACAATCCGGGCATTCCGTTCGGCACACCACCCTTTATCAAATTCTCCGAATTTGTGCTGTTCACATACTGAGCCGAAGAAGCATCTTTTACTGACTGTTGTTGCTGTTTCAGTCCGCCACGCCTAAAATTGTTCCTTATAGACTCCACTTCTCAATCACTTCAGAACTCAACAATAGTCGATGTCTGTTCAATATGCGAGGAGTACGCATGAATCTGAATGGTCATAAACAAATTTTTGATTGAATTATAATATTTTACAAGCTGTATTATAGAACAACGGCATCGTTATATCAAATTATAAATACAAAACAATGTCACATTCAATCAGATAATCATTTGTTCAAATAGTGAACGGTTCACAACAAAAAGCCATCAGAGTTGGCTCAACGATAAGCACCGACCTATTCCTTGGTAACGATTGCCCGTGATCGTTTCGATTCGATGAAAGAGCCGCATTCGAACGTCTCGACTGCCCTTCACGGCCCGCATAATCCACGTCAATGTCAACTTTCTTCCATGTTTTAGCACCCTTTCCACCTTTTGATGATGCATTACTAGGTGTTGCCGTACTGCCATCCGTCTTCTCTTTTTCTTTACCTTTCTCCTTCTCCTTATCTTTTTCCTTATCCAATTTCGCCTCCTACAATCGAACGTCTTTATTCACTGGTTCATATCACGTGAACTTTCAAGGGATTCGAATGGTTCAGAGTGCTGAATGAATTTGAAAAAAAGAATGAATGCATGAATAAACAAACGTTTGTGTTGATTTCGTGTTTTTTCTCGACCGAATCCGATTCGGGATCAAGTGATTGTGTTTGCCTTACTGATGTATTCTGCGCCTTTGTGGTCGCAACCGCACCAGCTGGCGTCACATCATCTGCTTTTTGTTCATCACTAAGTACGGCTGCATTCAACGATGGCCACACTTTTTCATCAACTTGCCTCACTCCCTATTAATTAACAGCTCTATTACAATTTTACACAAATCACAACGCTATCATAACAACCTTAACAACTACGTTAACGATACATTCTACTAATATTCAAACCAACTATATCAATAATAAAAATAACAATAATCACAAAAACAACCTCATTATCGTTCTGTTTCTGCACTGGTACAGGCAACCCAGTTACAACCGACGCAACTGTAGGCATAGGCACATTTGACGGCACGGCAGCTTGCTCGCTGGTTATCGCCGCAGAGGTGGCACTCACGCTATTTGCAATACCCGCTTTCGGTTTAGTCTACAAAACGACATCAATCACTATTCAACTCTCAAATATCGAAAACTTCAACTAATTACATTTTCAACTAATTCGCATCCATAAACACCTACAAATATCTAAAACAAACCTAATCACACTAAACCATCCATCTT
The DNA here is from genome assembly GCA_035041965.1 of Anisakis pegreffii. NCBI lineage: Eukaryota > Metazoa > Nematoda > Chromadorea > Rhabditida > Anisakidae > Anisakis > Anisakis pegreffii. Next base: position 38,522 of record JAPYMA010002537.1, read on the forward strand.
TTATTGTCAATTAACCCAACGACATCACCAGCAAATCAACCAAATAAATCACTTTTCAGAACAAAGCAATCTCTAATCGCTAATCTCTAATCAAACAAGCGAAATCCCTCAGGTTAAATCAATCAGAACTCGAAAAATTTTCTAATTAATACCACGTTTTAATACATACAGGTCTAGTAATAATGATAACAATGATAATAATAACAATAATAAAAATAATCAAGTGAAGAACGGAAATAAATATGTAAAGAGTAAAGAAGAAAAAACCTTTATATCATCTTTGCTCGGTGCAGTGGCCGTTGGCTTTGTGGTTACGTTCACTTCGACCTTCTTTTGTTGTTGAGCAGTTGGCAAGGCTGGTACGGACTGTTTTTGAGTATTGTTTACTGACGGAGTCTGTTGAGCAACTTTTGCTGATTCTACACCCTCTTCAGCAGTGCCTGAAATACGAAATTAATGCTTTATTAACGTTCTGAAGAGAGCTTCAGACAGTTCACTTGTACTCATAAAAAGATAAGGATAGTAACCAGTAATGAATCGAACTACAATAATAATCGTCATCATCACAGCAATCATTATTGCGATAATCATGTACTCAGCAATAGCATTATTGATATTATCATCACTCAACACCTCATAATTGAACCGGTTGATTCAACTCGAGTACTCTCAAGCATCTGTACATGAATGTGCCAGCCTCATCAATCAATCCAACTAAATGTGATTTACGTGATCTTCGCATCAAATATTTCACTTACTCACCCTATTGAACTCTTAACAAAAGAGAGAATTCTTTAAAAACTCTGCAAATTATTCCTCTGCCCAACGCAAAACATCAACTCGAAAACAATTTACTCTCAAAAGTAAATAGCATCCAAAATAACGAACGTTTTGAAGACTGTCTACTGAACCAAGCGTTGACAGCAGGCAATGGTGCTGGTTCGAGGACAATTTCCTTCTGAACCGGTTGGGTGTTTACTGCCTCCGAATCGTCTTTTTCTGCCGCCGGAACGCCACTATCCTGAAAAGGCTTCCAATAAAAGCCATGATATCTGTTAATTATTCAACAAAGATGACACAATTCAAAAGTTCTTGCAACTGATATCGCCTTTAATAACAAATTTTCACCGAAAATTTCATCCAAATCGATCAGTAAAACAACGCAATTCAAGCAGCATCAATTTCATCATTGAACAGAGAAAATTTTTAGCAACAACCAACACATACTTAACTTTTAAAAGATGAAAAATCAAAGAATTTTGAAGAAACGATGGCTTAACACTGAATGCAAAAGACACGACTTCGTGAACAAACCTTCACTTTGGGATGCTTCTCGCTCCGGTATCTTGGTGGCTTATTTCGACGATTGTAATAATGTGGATGTGGTTGTGCTAAAGAGGTCGACTGATGCTTCGAATCTGAATGCTGCGACAGCTGCTTAGCGTCCTTTCTATCAGAAGCATTATTACCATTACAATTACCCATAGCCCCACCGATTGGCCCATTACTACTCAAATTATTTCTATTGTTATTAATATTATTATTCAGCGAAGCATCTTCATTTGACGATGATATCTGTTGCTGTTGATTTGATTGTTTGCTGATACCGCTAACACTATTACTATTACCATTATCATTATTATTAATATTATTATTCTGATTAGCGGTATGCACATTCACGGATACGCATCCCCCAGTTGAAGTTGATGATGAATGGATATTACTGCTGCTGTCAGATGGATCTGCTGCACCAGAAACAATACGGGCAAACGATATCATCGGCTTATTACTGGCCATCAATTCGCTTATTTTTATTACTCAATCTTCGGTGATGTGATATGATACGATGGAATGATATATTCACAATTCAGCTTCCCTTTGCTGCCTCAATTCGTCTTCCTTCCTTCCTTCGAATTTGTCAACAACGATCGATATTACTTACTCAAAACGCAAACCTATTTACCTGAAATTAACTCGCTTCATTTCATTACATTTCCATATATTCAAAGAATCAGTATCGAGATCGCTTCTAAAAAAGTCGACGTGATCCTTTGGTAGATCAAAGTAATCATCGAGAAATTCGATAATAATCACGCAAGCTGATAATCTAATGATCACACACGATCAGTAAGATACCAGTTAGTTCAACTACAAGATTCATCAGCGAAATACACTACCATCCAAAAAAAGTGAAGCAAAAACGATGACAGATTTGGTTTCATTTCATGAATTCCTAATAAAATTGATCTGGTCTGAGAATTAATCGACGAAATTTTCAACATAAAAGTAAACGGGCAGTAACTATCTATCACTCAATTTGGGCACATATTTGATGTCCTCAAATCTTTTTGATCACCCTAATCGAATTCCGAAACGTCGAACTGAACACATTCAAGAAGCACGTAGTAAGGGCACATCAAATCCACCCATAGATTCAGAATTATTACACGATAACTTGTATCCAATTAATTCTCTCAATACAAAGCGCGCAATAAGAAGAAGACGTGTACGCAGTCAAATTCTACCAACCTGTCAACGAGGGTATTCAGGGAAAAAACCCAAATCAACTCAATTCCAAGTCAGCATTAATTGAAATTCGAAAAAATCGCTTCGATCAAATTAACACAAATCATTTATTGATACCCAATAAGCAACAATGGTAACGTAATCACCATCACATTTATGTAAATATTTTCGTACTGTTAACATTTGTCACAATGAATTTAACAAAGGAATTCATATGCAAATTATGATGACGTTATTGCTTGTCACATTACAGCGCAATCGTTATCAGCATTCAAAGTCTATCAAAACGAGTTAAAATCTCTCTGTAGCACCAAAGAATGGGTTAAAAAAACATTGCTATGTCACAAGCTACGTTTCAATCATGTGACCAGTAAAATTCAGCTTTTCGATCGAACCCATCCAATTCACAAAAATGAAAATCTCATTCACTCAATTAAAACTGGTAAAACTTCATGAACTCAATTACGCGTAAACTGTGAGAACCAATCAGTCAAAAAAAAAACAGAATTAAACATTAAAACGAAGAAATAAATTAAAAACTAAACGTATTTCTGAAATGAAGAGAAACGCTTGCCCATTTAATGAATACACATAGTTCATGAGGTAATAAACGGGAAAAAAATATTTCCGATGAGAAACTAAGCATAAATACTTGAAATAAATATTAAATAATCCAAATATAAAATTCAAGAAGTGCAGTTTAATCAGCGCACATCTATCTCCACATTTCACAACGCACACGATCCAGTAACGTTCAGAGGGCAGTGTCGCAGTGTTGTGTGTACGCACAACGTGTGTGCTCATCATGTGAAGCACGATCAAAACATACTCTTCGCTACTCGTCATTACAATGTCTTGTGGACTGTCTGAATTACAACTGATGAACGTTTGTGATTGAGATTAATTGTTACATTCATAAATTCCAAAATCATCCATTCATAACGCACAACCCTCAATCAGCAGTTATCCTCGGTGAACGTCATTTCACCATTGGATCCATACCAAAATTTGCACAAATGTCCAGACAGTACGTATTTTAGCATCTTATCATGACGGTTATCGCAACCGTTAGCTTAAAAAACTATGATCATTGTGAAGACAATAGAAATAACAATAGAAAATGAGTGTATTCGGAACAGGTGTAATCGTCAGAACGAACATAAAGAGATACACAAAACAGTGAACACTTAAACGGATCACCTCCAGCGATAAAAGACCCATAAAAGAATCAAGACTGTTCGTCGGTCTTCAGGCTTATCATACTATGAGAACACTGTAATACAAAAGTCCTCGGATTTAACAGTTTTATGAATGGACTGTATAAATTTAGTTGCAAAAATTTTGATAGTTGTACACGTACAACACATTGTTGCAAAACGATTATGACGTTTTATAGTCTGTTACATGACATCAATATGGGTGATCAGTGATAGTAATGGTAATGAGGTGGAAATCAAATTGTTGGTTAGATGTTAGGATTTGTGCGATATTCATCGGATAATTGAATAGTGATTTGAGAAAGGGATCGATTCGATGAAAGAATTGAGTACTGTTAAAGTTCATTGAAATCGATTGAAATTGCTGGGATACGTTCAGTTGGTGGTGTATTGCTGGAGAGTGCAATTGTTGGGATGCAAACGATTCCTTACAAAAACGAGCAAATTGTTTCGAAATTCATGCCTGAATGTAAGCTCAGTTTCGCAAATTCTCTTGAAACTTGCTTGCGTGCGCTGTTCAGCCAGAACGGTTCAGCCTTACATACAACCAAACACCGGTATTCTCCACTGGAAATATTTCGTTGCAAATTTGGAATGTAAGGAAAGATTTCGAAATATTTCCTTACATATCAAAATTCAGCTCAACGTCATGGTTCCTCACGTTTCCAGCAATTCTGTTCAGTTTCCTGGTCAATCCACAGCCGAAGCTTTAGGAGATAACTGTTCAGTGGACTGAAGATATTCATATGGTGAAGCAATATCACTGTGAAATTTTTATGGTCAACTGGACACACACTGTATGGGCCGAATGATTCATTCCCAATTTTTAATGTATATCTTCACTGAATTTGGTCCGAATTAGATGATTTTTCATTTGCTGAACTTCTCATTGCCGATGCTTTCTCATCATTCGCACGGCTTATCATTAAATTGTCATGTTCCGTTTCCAGGCAAATTCCTGAGAGGTGTTTCACACATGAACATCCCTGGACACTATGATGCCACTGTTCAATGTTTGCACATATTTGAGATTTCTTTTCATTTTATTTGAGCATAAAAACATTTCGTATCGATTCACTGAGATAACCAACACACAAACAAGTGCAACACAAATGCACTTTGGTGAGCATTTAACCAAGGACGAAGCTATACTATTGCTCACGGCTTGTCTTCACGCAGCTGTACACAAAACTGACTTTTTAAAGTGGAAATTTCTTGATTATTCGTCACTTATTCGCTTTGAATCATTGCAAAATTTTGAAAATCGCGTTCAACCAAATCATGAATTATTTTGCACGGTTATGACGGCAAGTTATTGGAGACCGCTTCACCAAAATTTTCGTTTTCATCTCCTTTTTGTAGCCGATTGTCAGTTCTCAATTCACTGAGTTTCGTGCGATTTTTAGAGGTTTCTCAGAAGTTTTGAATAGTCAAGTCTGATTTTCACTTCGCTATCGATGTTCTCTTTGGGAAACAGCGTCAAATTCTGAATGATTTAACCCTAAATTTGTGATTTTACAGTTGTTTCCCTCGCAGTTCTTATTACTGCATCCTTCAAGAGAATTTATTTGATGTCATATACTTCGGAGTCAAACGACGTTGATGTTCACATTTGTTGGACGTGATTTATTTTGAGATGCGGTTCATTCAAGCATATTGTTAAATGACATCGTTCATTCAGATAATCAAAAAGTTTGTATGCGATGCCAAAACGACCATATGACACCGATGATACTGAAGTAATCGGTGCAGTAACCCCAAAAAAGATGTTCAGTTGCGGTGAAATCGCCGCACAGACCAAACTTCTTCCATTCGCGTCGAAATATCAGTTCATTGATAAACGTTATCGATTCAAAAAGAGGTAAATTTTGACGTTTTCAATCGACTCAATGATCTTCCAAAATAATGGGGCATTGAATTCGCTTCGTAAAGACCTGAAGCGATTGCCATCGTGATACATCTGAAATCAGTGAATAATTCAGATGGATAAATGGTTGTCAATGCATGGATTATCCACTATCACAAAAGATGTATGAACAACCGTGCAACGTTGATAGAACTTTAGTTGAATGATATTGTCAGTGGGGATGATTTTGTGACTATTGCAATACTGACGAATCTGAGGACTTTGCAGATCGACGTTTCAATGTACGCAACTCCAGATGAGTTCATGCAACTGAAGGTGAATAATCGAATATTGTACATAAATGTGACTTCCGAACGGTGATTAAATGTCGCTTCATCTGGATTTTTCTTTTATCTGAGCGGCTTCGTCCATTTAAGTCGCTCAACAACTTGGAACACATTCATTTGGAGTGGTCATGTTGTCAAAACTTCAAAGCAGAGCATCTCATTCGACTCTTCGAACTTCCATCCGAAAACGCATCCAGCTGTTTCCCATATCGTCTGAAATATTTACGTCTATGGAATTGTCCTGAACTACTTCAGATGGTTGCCGTAAAGGCCATTATAAGCAGGTAATAAAGTGCCTCATTGTTTGCATTAATAAATTCGTCTCAGAATCGCCAAAATTCGATTCGAATGAATGAAGCGTGAATGATCGAAATGATTACAGCTGTTCACAATTGATATCACTCAATATTTCGCGGGATGATCAAATGGGAGAGGAGGCGTTTGCTCTATTGCTAAAGAATCTATCATAAGCTCATGCACCTATCTAACACATATCTAACACATTTATGCGCTCCTTTAATGTCAAAATCACTGAATCTTTGATAAACCTGCCAAATATCCTCACTCGTCACTGTTCAGTAATGAAATACCGTCCAAGTTCCAAGTTTAAAATGTAGAAAATGCACTATAAGGTGGCGTTATCTTCAGGAATCTCCATTTCTTAGATATATCATGTCTATATAAGATGAGATGTGATGCGCTCTATGAGCTGGCCGATGATGACCTACCTAAATTGCAGTTCCTCATATTACACGACACCGAGGTAACGCCCCAGAAATATTTTCTTCAATTCAATTACAAATCAGAAAGTGATTTCTTTGATCGCAGAACCTTTTCCTATTTCACAGATTGATCAAAAATTCCTCGAGAATCTCAATTTGAAACATCCAAAACTAATGATATCGAATCGTCGGAAACATTTCATAAATTGGGATCTGAAGGATGGAAAGCAGCCGTGTTTCAACGATGAATTTGCTGGTGATCTGAATACTATTTTAAATGATTTAAGCGAACTGGATGGATTTTGTTGCATGCATAGTGTGATTTAGTAAAATCTTCATGAAAAATAAAGTTGCATCCAAACGGATAATATTATTCGTTACTTCTCTAAACACAACGAAATTCATATTAACTGCGAATGGAATAAAAGTTTCCGCAAAGTAAATGTGTATCCATCTTCTTGAATCATACACATCACATCAAAACAAGCTCTTATAATCATTTCAAGAAATTTATTGATGAATTCAAATGAGTGAATTAATTTCATCGGGTATATAGTATAAAAATGCAACCCAATATATGATATTAAAGAGAATATACAGAGCCGGGAAGACAATTTTCGACGCTGAATCAATACGGTTCACCACATATGCGGGATCTTTCATACGTAACTTCTGCCTGGCCTTTGCCGCTTTAACGGCCATTCGATAGAATACTGGAAGCAGAGGTGTCATCAAAATGGATGACTTCAGTTAGAATATTAAGGATGAATAGTAAGGCCAACAGCATTAATAACAAAGATGATAAAACCTGAACGACGTTCTTGTTTGTGACCAAATAATCGTCTATACCACGGCCTAGGTTTAACATTCAGCGATACTGATCCTCCCACAGCCTCACGACCAGCACCCATCAGTGATGCAGAAAACAGTCGCATTTTTTCGATCTTTAAAGTTTCAAACAATCATATCATTATCACCTTTTTGTGATTAACATCTCTAATAATTGGTTATCGAGCGGGAGGGAAGGGGAGTTGTTTGGAGTCTAAGAAGCGCTTGAACATACGAAGCGTTGCATTTAAATAAATTTCCGTTCATTGAATTCACAATGAAAGCGATCCGAAGAAATGGGGAATGGATCATTTTCAGTTGCTCAAAAGACTGAATAAAAAATTATCGCTGATGGTATATACGAATGGCACATACGAATGCATAGAAATGGCCACAGAAATTTGACCGAAACAGTGAAATTCAAAGAAAATTACCGCACGTGTAGTGTCCAATCCTTTGAGATCGTGAACCTGGAAGGATGATTCTCAACTGCTTAGTCAAATTTACTTATGTGCATTTTTGTTCCACATGACAGATTATCATAGGAAGAAATTGGAAGGTGATGGGAAGAGAAATTTGTTTGATCGCTAGGAAGGGACTCCGCTGAAACTATCGACGAACTGTTATAATAAAATATGTTGATTATTGAATCAATTTTTTGATTCTCTCCTGACACATCGCTTCACGCAATAAACTGCTGAAGAAAGGGCGTGTTGGAGCAATTTACCACCGTATCGCCAAAGCGGGTGTGCTGCTTCAGAGCATGAGAAGCACTGCACGATGGGAAGAATTCTCAAAAAGAAACCTTTTTCTGTATATACAGAATATACGCGTAATTAATGACCGCATACTCGACAAGTGCTGCGAACACGAACCCAAAACACGATCTGTAATTGAATTTGTCCCTATTGTTCCAATGCTCGCACTGAATATGTCTTAAAACAATAACATCTTCACTGGATATGTCATGTCTTACTTACAGCATATAGATATCCAAAGCGGTTGAATGCGACACTTTGGGGAGATCAGATCGTGAACCGAAACCGAGTGTTGACATTGATAAAACTGTCATGATACCTTAACAACAACGCACTTTCATCGATAAAAACAAGCATCTTGTTTAACACAAGAATGCGACCTATTACTTATTATTCTTATTTTAGATTATTTAGTAATGTTTGCGGACACTTATCTTTATGATGAGTCAGTAATTTTGCTCTTTTCTGAATGAACTATCCCTATATCAATCATTACAAAATGATTATAACACTGCCGACCTGGGTATATGTTAAATGGATGATTTGTATCGTTTGTAACTGAATAACTACCATATCTGAATGAAACGAGTCACTGAACGACACAACCAACCTAAGGCAACACGAGCTGGAGATGCCTCTTTGTTGATCCAGAAGCTTACCCAAGACATCACCACAATCAATGTACACGGTGTGTATATTTGCAGAATATAGAATCCTTGCTGACGTTGCAGTTTGAAATAAACTTTCAGTATTGACATATCTACAACATCAAAAATACCGATGTTATGTGAAACGTTTCACTTGCTCAGTTACGTTTCCATAACGATACCGAAGAGCTTGAGAAGAGTTGAATAGAACGCATCACTATTTCTGGATATCAACCGTGAGCGCCAAATGTCAAAACTTTCCAATCTTATAATACCCCTTCACAGCATCATTTCACGGGAATCACTAAACGATCACCCCACTTTTTTGGACCATTCCGTGAATCGTATCACTTCAACATTATACTCGTAACATTGATGATCAGTATGAGTTTTGCACAAGCATCATAGTTATATTCACATACTCGCGCATACAATCATAAAAATATTCAAATCTTCTCACTGAGATTCGCGAAACGTGGATCGGAAATATTATATGAAGTTTTGATGACATCGAGTAGCTGATATTGTGATAGCATATTGCTCATTTTTGCATCCAACTCGACGTCTTTCCATACGTAAATCACGTCTTTCGAATAATAACCAAGGCTTCCGATTTCAATTGGACAAGCCTGTAGAAAGTGAGCAAGCACACTGATAAAACAAATCAATCACAATATCTCTCGATCAAACTTTTCAAGGTCCAAGTTGTCATCACGGACGGATAAGCAACTCCTCTTTCGACACAAAAGTTATCATCCTTTTCCAGCATACAGACATTACTGTTGATTGCTACGAAACAAAGACTATCGCATCAGAATGAAAATGCTTCAGAATGAAATGCAGTTTCATTAGCACTAATATCCTACCTGAGCGTCCATTGGAAATTTCTTAAAGAACATTTTGCACTTTGTCTTTATGGTGAGCCTTAAAATATCAATGATTCAGCTTTTACTGCTGTTCAAACGAATCTCGCGACGTTATCCACTCACTTTCATCTTTTAATTTTTATTCTTATTATACCATTATCGACTACTACTTTTGAACAACAGGCTGTCAAAAGAAATTAAATTCAATGAATATTTCCGCATGCATTCACTACACCTCAACATTCTGGTTTGATAGATACCAAATTTCTCAATACTCCAAACAAGACAATTATCAGCATCAATTATCAATATCATTGTTATTCTCATTATTCTTCATTGATCATGATTACTGTTATTATTATTATTGCTATCATTATTATTATTATTCATTACGGTATTAGTTATTGTTATTAATTATTAACAATAAGAAGCATTGTTAATGTTATTATCGTTCCAATTAAGTGTCCAAAAATCACATTCGAAATGGAAAGAAGGTCCCGCGCTGAGTGACAACAATTTCGAGCGATCAACTTAACGGCTTAATGATTTCCAAACGGATGAAATGAAAAAATCGAAATGTTACACATCGTACCGTTGTGAGACATGAACTTGTCCATCGAATCGCACTCTGAATAAGATGTTTGGTACGGTTAGTGTATGAAGATATGAATGACGACCGTTGCGAATGAAACTGCAGACACTCAATTAAGTAAATTGCTCGCAATTAAAATTTCACCAACCAAAAGTCAGATATCCAACAAACAGAGCACATCAATCAACTTCGTTAAAATTCCACTGATTCGCATCATTTCATTGACATTTCATGATTGACGTCGAGAAACTTGACTTTCTTACGATTAATAACACGCTTATAATAAGTCGTGACTAATCGTTCACGATGACGGAATAAATTCTGAGGATCAATCGTAAACATACGTATCTGGAGTCCAAATATCCCTCAAAGTCTTACTGGCCAACGGTAAATCTTCTCGCGATCCGAATGGACTGAACGCCAAACGTCGATCCAGCCACTTCTGTCGAAAATAGCAATCCAACGAAAACTCCTAAAAGGGCCGCATAAGGCTGCTCTTCCAAATTTTCAAACTCATCAAACGAAGATTGCTCGCTTTTTACCAAATTCCAGCAAACTCTCACCATTTGATGTTCAGATATTGGTCCCATACTTCGAACGCTGATATCAATTTCAACCTGAAGTGGACTTTTTGGGTCTGAAAATATGTTTCCCATCAAAAATACATCGCAAAATTTTATCACCAGCCTATTTGAGCCGAATGACTATGACCATTAGTTGTTTAAATTGATGAATTCATGAGATCATTAAAAAAACAAGCAAAAACGATGCGGGAGTGAGCAAAAAACTCGTGGAAACGATTTGTGGAAACTAAATTCATTCCGTTTCATTACCTGGGTTCAAAGGCCGGAAATTTTTATCTTGATTCAAAAGAATGGTATCTAAAACTTTAGTGATATCGTGAATAAGTGATGTATTGTTCGCGGTTGTGGTGGTGGTTACCACAGACGTCGTGATATTCCTTCTCGAGCAGAGAACCGAAAGCGTTTCAAAAACGCTGATTAACAGCCAAACGTACATGTTTATGTTAAATTAGGCGTTTATGAAACGACTGATCAAAGCATTCAATCAATCAATTCATATGGTTTCGTGGTACCAATTATATCGGTATCGATCCATTCTGCAATTGAAATCAATCGGCTATACTGCCCATTAGTGTAAGCACATTCTATCACTGAAGTGGGATACAAAATTATCAAAGTGTTTGATTTCTTCAAATGAGAAAATCTACACGCATTTAAAATTCATCATAACGTTTGTTTGGTCCTTAAGAATTGCAAATAACTGCTTATTGGAGGAGACTTTCCCTCAACAATGTGCTATATGTCAATCGTTAGTCGCAGATCTCTTGAGATAGCGATTTTTGTCGCAAAAATTCGATGGACTGCAAAAGGGAGGTGAATCGCGGTTTTTTATACAGTCAAAAGAGAGAGGGCATGAAGCATGAGAACGTTAGAATAACAGTCAAGAACTATATGATGTCTATCATAATTGCGTGCCATACTCACTCACATAAACTTCAAGGTTCGCTGGAATAAACTGAAGTACTCGCTGATTCATGAAAATTTGGAAAATGAATGCCCTTACATCATCATATTCATCTACCATTCACTAAAATGCTGTGAATAATTGTTGATGGAAGTGGAAACATTCTCACTGAATATGGATTCGAAAAAGCACACATCGTATTTAACGCCCAATTTATGCACGTTAACTTTTGCACAACAGATCAAAATTCTTTCAGAACAAGTGTTAGAACCTACAAAATTAGAAGCGCATCTTGTATAAGATCATGAAAGTTTTCACAGAACGAGCAGGTTATTGAACATGATACACTAAACACGCATCAAAGTGTTCAATGAGCTTATCATAGAAACGATCAACTTATCACATAAATATAATCCTAGAACTTGGAGATATATGCGAGGTTCACTTTTTTGAAGTGGATTTAATACAGAACAAATATGTAGACTTGAAAAACAGTTGAAAGCAATCATGAAGCTATCTTCTCTTAACCAATAAATCAGTAATCTTTACTAACTATCAGCCAAATCTTGAGCGAAACTATCAACAATGCGAAAGTCCTTCTCAAGTTAACTCACAATCAAGCTTCACCTATTAATCAACTCTGCAACACCGTAAACAAATGAACAGGTTATCGAATCGCTAACGTAAGCTGATCAATCAAGAGGACTACGTTGAATACAAGGTAAAAGCATTCAAGAAAGATAAGTTGAATGATGGGTTGTTTTGCTACAGATGAGCAGAATTCATAACGAGTGTTCAGAGGGGAGTTGGCTGTAAGAGCTGGTGCATTACATAAACAATGATGAGTAGTTTTGTTAAAGCGTACATCTAAGCGATCGGATAATTGAATTCGCTCGCAACAAGGAGAAGATTACTGGAAAAGAAGAAGCATCGTTCGATAAGAACCATTCAGCTGAAAATTGATTATCAAATCGAATTTTCTATTGCGGTTGCAGTACATTCCCATCTCGTCTCATTTCATCGGAATTGGCATTCGAAATTTGTTAGAAATACCATGCTCATTCGTGAATAACATTTAGATCTGCTTCAAAGATATCACCGTTAATCTAATGATTTTCGCTCAAAGGTACGTACTGAACTGATCGAGCAAATGGAACAGTATGGAGAACTCTAATGTGGAAAGCGAAAATATAACGAAACATCCCTCACAGTGCTTGAAATCACAAATTTTTGTCAGCGAAAATTGAATCATTCAAACGAACAAATACTTATTTTCTGGCTAAATGATAGGACAAAAATTATGTATCAATCCTCAGCATCTCTTCATCTGACCAATTTGCCTGAATATTACTATCGTTTTGGCAATAATGATCAGTTAACTCCGTCAATTAAGTTTTAACTTCACCTGCACTTGAATTGAGTCCTCCTCTTGATTTCAATCGCTGTGTCTATCCGACTCATTCGGATATTCGCATTTTTCTTACGTTCCAGATGAACCTGCAAGAATAACGATATGAATGCATGTACCTAAGAACTCCAGAAAGTTATGAGGAAACATTAAGCATTGTTTCTTTCATTAATCATGGCATTCAATCATATGATTTATGCGAAAATTTTCAGTAAACTTTAAATGAAAATTTTATATCGTTCGATTGGACTGAATCTCTCCTTTCTAAAAATGAAAATTTTGCCGAAAAATTCCGCCTCTACGAGGAGATATAGCTATTTTTCTGATGCTATAGGGGTTAGCTGATTGAAACCAACCGTACTCTCAGCTTTGACCGGTAACATATCGATTCATTCACAGCAATCGATCGAGCAGAATCTCTGCATTCAGAAATATACATATTTTGTCGAGCGATTTTGCTTAGGTGACGAGCTATAGCTATTTTGTTTAAGCTATCTCAACTAGCGCTGAGGTGCTCATTGATATGCATTTGATCACTATAGATCAATTGATATTATACATTATTATAAAAAAATAGGTTTGATACATTCAAGCTTACCGTCTTCTCAAGTTTGCCCAGTAACATACTGATGTTTGCACATCATTCCATTGAACAGAATCTCGGCTTTCTAAAAATGAAAAACTCGAGGAGAAATTCTGCCTCTGCGAGGAAATACAGCTATTTTCCTGATGCTATAAGGGTTAGCTCATTGAAACCTTGAAATGTAGGGAATCTGGGGAATCTAACAATGTAAAGAAATAACCATGTTACTGGGTAAACCCGAGGACACCGGTAGTTCGAAGATGGTGATGGTATTGCTGCTATAGTAATGTGCATTGTGATCATTAGTGGTACAATGCATTGAATTGAGCGCTGCCGAGCTGCTTGAGATTCCTCCAGAAAATCACTTGTATTTCCTCAAGTATGCAAAATCATCCGACAACGTATGAATGTAGAAAATCTGGGGAATCTAATGGTGTGACGAGATTAACATGTTTCTGGGTCGACCTGAGGACACCGGCAGTTTGAAGACAGTGACGCTATTGCTACTATAGTAATGTACGCATTGATCAATAGTGATAGAATACATTGAAACGAGTGCCAGTCAGCTACTGAAGATACGTTCAGAAAATTCGCAATTTCGCAAAATCCACATAGCCAAATCTTGGAAGCTTTTGAACTATCTCTATGATCTAATACATAAACAGAGATGAGTTCGATGTAAGCCCGGTTAGATTGGAATGGGCTTATTGTTAGCTCAAAGATGTTTTCTCTGAAATGTTAGCTCACTCCACGTTGGATTACTTCAGCTATCGCGATACTGCTCTATGAATTTTCATTTATCATTAGATCTAGCAGTTGGCCTCTCCCTGCTGGTTTCGTATCCTCTTTTGCAGTACCTGATAACTTCAACATGTCACGATTTTGCAGATTGTAACTGAGTGTTAAAATAGTTTCAGGATGTTGACAACCATTTACTGCTGATCATTAAAAGCAGCGCGAATGCTCACTGCTTTTAATGATCAGCAGTAAATCAAACTCCTCAGAATCACTTCATCTCTGTGCATTGTTGAGAATGTTTTCATTACGAACGATTCTGGAAATATTCTGTTCCCAATTCGTCCGTATCCCAGCCTAGTCTCTGGTGCTTTATTCCCAAATTTTACCTTATGTTCGCAACTGTAATGTCCCCAAACTCTAACTTTTGGGTCGTTCTGACCTCAACCTCTCGCTAGTGGCTTTGATTGATATCAGTTTCATGGGAACAATTGAAGCAGCAAAGAATTTGAGCATTAAATGAGTGTTTGGAGTATTGTATGTTGACGAGAGACTTTATGCAGTCAAACAGGAAATTGAACGCAAATGAAAACAATTTATTATTCTTGAAACTGTAGAATTTTGATCTTTTTTTTGATTTTTGATCGTGATGATCAACAATCGTCCAGAATGTTACATTAATTAAAATCACGTCTCTTCAAGCAAAATGCGGGAGCCCATATCTCTCCTGGGTCGGCGGTAATTGGCTCATCATCGAAATCTTCGTCATAGAAATCACTCGGTAGCTAAAAGATCGAACAAACTTCAGGGCCACATGAGATGAAACATCGAAAATGCTTTAGTACCGTAATTATTCAATGTCGTTAGCATCATCAACTCTGTCAGTATTAAACATTACTCTCATTTTTATTGCTGCTTTCGATATCATTCATGTACATATTGGTATATTTTTCGAACAGTCTTCATCGAAATGTCCCAAAGGGACTGAATTGCAGGCTAATATATCTTCTGTTCCACATTGTTATCAGTGAATGAGTGGAAAGGCGATATCTAAAAGGCAATAAACTCATATCCGTTCGTGGATTACTTTTTCATTTGTTGATTGATATCATGATCATTTTTGCTCAGTCTATTACGGCTGCTGCTGTCAACGTTATTGTTGCACCTACTCTACGTTTCTTCAATATTCACATATTATGGATGGAATAAAACCGGTATGATTTCTATTATCCAAAATGATTCCCTTCCTATATGGCTTACTCCGCCAGCTTTCGTTGCATCTGCATTCAGTGCTTGACTGCATGATTCCGTCGGTGAAAACATCGACACCACCTTATTCTCTCACTGCTTGATGCTCACTCGAAATTTCGACATCGTCTTCGATTTATGCCAACATCCAGTCATCTGAATAGTATGCTGTTCTATAAATGATCTGAACTAACTCTTTTGCCTGCAAGGATTTCCAACTCTCTGTCATAATCGCGTGCATATCTATGCCTCAATTGATTCCATGCTTTCAGCTCTTCTTCATTCTTTTTCGTCATATCATGAACGAATTTGCCATGCATGTAAATCTTGTTATTCTGAAAGCAATTCGATGAGCTCTAATCGCCAAAGTTTAATTTCACTTTGAAATCTATCTATTCATGTTGTGGCTCCAAGAGAGAGACAAATTTCAAGAACCCTTGACTTCAGATGTCACATCGATCAGTTAGCATAAACATTCATATTCTCTGTTCACCTCAACTGACGAAGAACTGCACCAAGAATGACTATCACTACTGAGAATAATTTGATATGAGCGACCAACTCTCAACCGAACTGTGAGATCAAAGAATGAGGAAAAGAAATTTAGAGGGAAAACGGCTGACCAAAACTGTGCAATCTGCTCCAAGGTAATTGGTAATCTCAGAATCTTCTGGACCGCAAAATGCCGGTGGCTTCAAACATTCACGAGACCAATTTCCTTTCTAAAAGGACTCCTCATGAAATTCCAATTTGTCGAGATGACCGTGAGTCAATCAAAGGGTTCAAGTGAATTTTGAATGAGAATTTAAAAACCATTTCGATATCATTGTGTATCCAACTGAATTTTGCTGCCTCATTCATATACTTTGATAAATATTAGCGGAATCACAAATTTCCAGCTGTTCGAGAATTTCGGGGTTCAAAGATGAAATCAATCAAACAATAACGTTTGCGCATTCGATATATCTTTTAAGATACTCGGCTGCTTCTTCCATCTGATCGACGCCAATTGTTCCCCACGGCAAGTCGGCCAAGTAAACTTCATTACCCTAATAATCTTGTCTGATCAATCTTTCGATTATTCTCAACGATCATACCGTGTAAATATCGGAAGGAGTTAATGGACTTGATAAAAATGAATTTGGAGTAAAAACTCTATTGAGGATATTACTGGAAACAATGGGTCTCACAATCTCGGTGACAGAAAAAGAAATCTAGCTGGATCATTCAGCACTTCACTGCACGAGAATGGTTCACAGGAGGCTGAATGACGCGAAATTGCTCAGAAACATGCAATCAAATGCAATGTGAGCAAAAATTTAAATGGAGCTGACAGGACTATCAGAAATGTGTCTTTCTTGGAAAAATTCACTCGCCAATAAATTCAGAACCCTTCAATCCACACCTTTATTACGCAAGAGAATGACCCGTGTGTACCAGTTGCCACCACGATGTTACATGATGCGATGTGACATAACGTTGCGAATGAGAAACTGGAACAATTCAAGTTGTTTACGAAGCTCAACATATCGCAGTGGAAACATCGAGATTAATCAAATGTTGGAAGATTAGCACCAAATGAACCAAAACCAAGCATAATTTATCAGAATTTATCTCAAAGCTGCAATCTAACTGTTTAAAAAATTTGCAAACTTGGGAACGAGCATGAAAAGGCTCGAAGAATTTGTTCGAAATTTAATGATGTAACAATGATCAATAGAAACAATTGTTGGCCTATACGATTTTGAATTGAAATGAGTACTGCAGCATACATGATCAACTTCAGCATGTTTTCAAACAACTTTATCAATTGTTCAGTTCAGCAAGTCCGAATCAGTCAACCAAATGCGTTCTTCTCACTGCAAAAAATAATCGGATAAAAATAGCCCTAAAGTACTGCCAGATACAAACAGGGGTTATCAACTAGAATGATTTATCAAGAATGCAGGTGTCAAAATTTTCGATCAGAGCAATTTGGTATGAAAACTTCACGACAGAATAACCATAGATACCGTCAAACAGAAGGTGGTTTCGAGAATGCTTCATACTTCGTTTGAAGAGCATTATATAGACAAGCTGGAGTGATGCATGATTTTTGTGATTTCATGTCGAAATCATAACGATAGCTGGTTGATGAATTTATGAAATTTTCAACGAGAATTATCGTATGTGAGGAATAAATTAATATCATAAATGAGGTTTTCGGTGAATTGCGATACCAAAATGACGATAAGCGAAATACTTTTACAGAGCTGGAATCCATTAGCGCATAAAAGTCCGACGATTTTATTGTTCGCAGGGGTATGAAAAGTCCATTAATATCCATCAGGAAAATGTCAAAATTTTGATGCGGAATATCAATTCCGTTCACGCCGCACGATTGTTCTTTGGGAACGTCATCGTTGGATTTCTCAGCATTGCTGGATCAAATTCTATTTGAACAAGACAATCGAGGAATTATTCCGAGACATTTCTGATGATTTCACTTCTAACAACAGGAAAGTGCACGAATGAGAATATCATTTTCATGGAAAGTTTTGTACATGAAATCCGGAACGGAACCCTTCTCCTGGTTTGCCTGCACAGAATCTAAGCAGTGATTGATAGCATACAATCTAAGCAGTGACCGTGAAATCAGAGAAGTAACTGAATCAGATAAAGTTAAGAAATCAATTCAATCCTGTGCAAGCTTGAGGATATAGTTAATTAGAAGATAATGCAGAAAATATAGTTAATGTAGTTAATTTGCTTCTGATGTTTGTATCTCAATAAGTAGATGGTTGTTGACGAATTTTCAGTTTTTTAACGGCTCAAGTGACTTTCTTCATATTAATTAGGATTCTGCAGTATTTTAGCTATGATCGCTGACTGATCATTTGCATCCGATTGAGCATCTGAACGAAATAATTTGATTGGTTCTGTAGCTACTTCCAGCGTATCTACGACATACTTTTGAGAATACCACATGCAAATTTATGTGCGTTTATAACGTCACCTTTTGAGATTCTATTTTTGTGTGTTGTGAAAGGCTTCAGAAGTCCGTTTGTCAATAAGCTCTGGTGAGTTCATTATAAGTTGACACCCAACAGTTTTCTTGGATGACTATCACTGAACAATCAAAATCTCTTATATTCTGAACCGATTTTCGTTCTTCTTTGCTTTTGAGCAAACCTACACAAATTTATGGAGTGAGAGAATTCTCCAACGGAGGCAACTCGCGAGTGCTTTCCAGAAGCGATCTCATAAGATTCTCCAGTTTGATTTCAAAAGATTCTAAGCTGAGGATACACCTGGTATGAAAATGGTACTAATGATAGACGTACAGCAATGAAATCGCGCAGATGTATG
Source organism: Anisakis pegreffii (assembly GCA_035041965.1). Classification (NCBI taxonomy): domain Eukaryota; kingdom Metazoa; phylum Nematoda; class Chromadorea; order Rhabditida; family Anisakidae; genus Anisakis; species Anisakis pegreffii. The sequence goes on from JAPYMA010002537.1 coordinate 57,681, forward strand.
ACACACCTAACTTAAATGAGTTGTATCTGAGGGAAGAATGCAAAATGGCTGGACAATACATATACATTTCTGAAATCAGAGAATCTCTTGGAATGGGTTTTGAAAAGAGCTCGCGAGTTGCTGAGAAAACATGAGGATACAAATATTCTGAAAACGGACAAATGATATGTCTTTGGAAAGTATCATTGATCACGCCATACAGATCAAATGTGAAGAGTTTGACGGCATTACAGAATGGTTCAAGCACTTGAAGGATCATCGATTACCTTCAGAAAATCAGTTAAATCCTTGAACTAAGCAAAATCTTTCGAGAAGATGCACACTATTCTGAAAACTGAGAATTCGATGAATCAGATGCTAGAAAGAAGCAGTGGTGTTGCCAGGAAAACTTGACGAAACAGCAAGTTTGAAAACGGTACTCATTTTGCCGTATAGCAGTCGTTCTCAACCTTTCACCCCTACAACCTCGCACTCCTCACAATATGCACTCTATATCCTATATCAAAAAAGAATACCAAGGAAGGAAGAATGTGACATTTCTGATATTTGTGATAACAAAGAGGCATGAACTCGTAATAATTTGGAAGTGCTGCTTAAATAAACAGATCAATAAATGAATCTCACATGCACTGTGTTGAGTCTCTGTAGTTCAGGTAGGTATATACCACTGAAGTACGTTCCAGCCTCTCCAAAAATAACATTTCAAGGAGTTATTTCGTTAAGTTATTATGTTATTATAAAACGTCATTGCGATGGTTTTCTTCACAAGAGTATCTAAATTCGTCAAGAAAAATTCTTCATCTGTTTCTGATTTTGTGGTTTTCGGTAATATCTGCATCTGATGAAAGCAAATCTTCCTTCAATTTCTGACAATCTCTACATTTCCAATCGCCTATGGATGTATTTCTAATCCGCATAATAATTCTTCCGTGAAAGATGACAACATTTCATTTGATATTCAGACAGTTGAAGAGATCGATTGATAAAAATCGAATGCCCAACATTTGATTTTTGATCTCGGGATAATCCCGGGATCGAACAATTATTGAAATATCGATGCGGGACATGTTCAAACACATTTTTTTCAATATTCGAATGTTGGACATTCAATATTCGAATGTTGGACATCTTCAGGGAGATGTATGGGCCAGCAAGCCATGTAATGACTCACCTGTCCAACATTCACGATCACAGTTAATATTATTACCCGTAATTTCGGCCCTTATCTCCGATTACGGGTTAGTATCATGCAAAACAACATGCGGTGGTTAGTGGTGTTAGAGAGACAAGGACATGGTGCATGCAAGACAACGGACGAATGGAGGATGCAGATATTTACTGCATGGCATTGCACTGTGCCATCAATCCTGGCAATCCTTATTAACATTATTTTTGAGATATGTTAATAAAAATTGCCAGGATTGATGGCAATTTGAATCATTTTTTAATGATGTTAATTTTAAAAAATTGCCATTTTTGAATGAGGTGCAAGATTTCAGTGAATCAACATGCAGGCAGAGTGGCTAGCTAACTCAGGCACTGGACAACTTAGTAAAAATTTTGACTTCTTATCTACTGGACCACTTATCTACTTAACAACTTAATGAAAATTTCAATCGCTTACCCCCATCGGTTAATTTTTTAAAGAATGATCAATTTTTCCGTCAATAAATTCAAATAACTCCCGAATATTACCGATTTTTCGGTGGTATCTTATGAAACAGTTAAACAAATCCAAGTGAATTGAATTTCCAAAACTCAAGGATATTATGAAGAGTTACTGAAATATTATCTGAATCATCTGAGCTATCATCGCGTAATAATATCATTTAGTTTCAACTGTGGTTAATGAATATGAAATAAACTTACTAATACCTCATTAAACTGCAACTATTCCAATGATATTATCGTATTAATTTCATCACCAATGAATAAAAACTGTTCCTCTGATTTGTGACGTTGGGCTGTCGCCTGAACGGTGGAACTGATTCTGGAAAATCATTAAGGCACCACTAATAGTAGTGCTAAAACATAAATAATATTTCGACAACAATATTGCAGCTAACAATAACATGTAAAGCTAAACAATACATAAACACAGCAATCATTTTGCATACAAGAACTAAAAAACAAATAACAAGAAAAGCTTTAAGCTATCTAAACAAGCATACTAATAAAACATTATTGGTAAAATTCACAAGAATAAAGCAACAAAAACCAACAATAAAACAAAAGCAATAATATAGCAAGAAACAACAATAAAACAAGCACAACAAACAACAATAACAAGAACTACTTCAAGTACCTAAAACATGACATTATCAAAACAACAAAATAAATATAAGCACAGAAAAGTCAAACAAGAAACAACACAATTGCTTAAAGCTAACGCTGACATGACATATCATTTAAAAAAGCATAAATATACAGCAAATAAAATAAAATCATGAAGTTTTTTGTTTTTTTATTTTTGTTTTTCAATTTTTTATTTTTTTAATTTTTTGTTTTTATTTTTTTAATAATTGCTTAAAGCTAACGCTGACATGACATATCATTAAAAAAAGCATAAAACTACAGCAAATAAAATAAAAACATGAAGTTTTTTGTTTTTTTATTATTTTGTTTTTCAATTTTTTTTATTTTTTAAATTTTTTTGTTTTTTATTTTTTTTTATTTTCTAATTCTTTTTCGATTCCGCTGCTTTCCTCGGTTTATTGCTCGATGAAGATCCAGCCACGTTCCCTTACTTGCAGATAATAAATAGATGATCGTCAGAATGAATTTCTCAGATGCTTAGCGCCGAGCTTTTGAATACTGATTAGCTTGCAGATTGATCCAATATATTTATTCCAATAATGGGAGAGGAGCCAAGCATTTGACTCGTCAAAAATTCTCTCCGATGACCGATAAGATGATACTTCTGCGACGGTCGATGAACGATTTCAATACATTCGTAATCGGTCTTTTCGAGGGTGTCAACTTGGGTGTCAATGTTCAAATGTTCAATATTGTTGACGTTGAAACTTTTCGAGGGTGTCAATGTTCAAAATATTGTTGACATTGAAGCAGTGATAAGCAAACACGATCCACAACCGGCATACTAACGCGTATCTTGCGAAGAAGGATGGCGAAAATATGTTGGTAAATAGAGAACAGGAATACCTTTCATAATATCACAGTCTGACTGATTAGTTCACGGCATCAGTCTTCAAAAATATTGTTGACGTTGAAGCAGTGATAAGCAAACAGGATCCACAACCGGCATACTAACGCGGATCTTGCGAAGGAAGATGGCGAAAATATGTTGGTAAATAGAGAACAGGAATACCTTTCATAATATCACAGTCTGACTGATTAGTTCACAGCATCAGTCACACGTCGTAAGGTTGTTGAGCCGTTGTTGGATGTAAATGGCTCGTTGTAGAATAGTTGATAGAATATCACTTTACGAAAGGTTCCGTAGAGATGCTGCAAGCAGGTGAACGTGTTGGCATGATGCGGATGGTTGCTTCCTTGACAGTTTGGTTGCTTCCTTGACAATGTTGACGATTCGTGGAAACATACAGTGATATAAATTAGAAGTATTAAAGAAAACAAACTGATTGAACAAAGTCGAAATAAAAATTTCACGATACACACAAACAATGGCTTACGCGCGTATGTAAACGAAGCAAACATATCATATATTTCATAAACAAACTCATCTTAAACAGACTTGAACAGACCCCAGAAAAGTCCTGAAGCCTTCGCGCGTACGCCACTGTTATTAATTCATCTTACATTTATCAACATGTTTTTGTATTATTTAAAAAATTCATATTCTATAATGAATATACATATACAGTAAGTAAAACTGATAAAGTGAAAAAAACAGAAAAAATACTCTCATCACGTGATGCCATACCCTACCGAAATCTTAATAAATAAACACTTTCACTTCTTCATATTGAAGAATAATTTCTGATATAAAGAGAATTTTTACTTCAATTCCTGCATTAAGTAGGGTATACAGCATTACGCTTCCTTGAGAGAAACATTCAAAATTCAAATCACTCAGGCACTCCTACACGATTAAGATACAAGATTACTCAAATTTCCCTAAATTGTCACAATAATGTTGTCGATCTGATCATATTTTGAATTTCTCCCAACTCATTCTTCTAAATCTATTGGAATAATTGCGTTGTTACTACTGCTTAACTATTCTCTTTAATCTTCTTGCGTATCACTGACGCTGAATCTTATAATATACTTTTGGTTCTTATCAAACTTATCGTAATACTCGTTTCATTCTTGGAATAATTCCTTCCTTTCTGAAGTCAATAACTCAACATAATATACGCTCCATCTATGATCCATTTGGATCAAATATTAATTTGTTTTTTCATCTTTTCTTCACAAAAACTTATGGGGATTCACACGGTGAAAAAATACTTCAAAACGAGTTAACCGACAGGGGTAAATTTGATGCTTCTGGTAAGAATAATGTCTATCGTATGACAGCTCTCTAAAAAAAGTCAGGTGGTACTGGCGACTAGCTCTGAATGTGTTCCTCGCAAAAAATCCTAGTGCCTCTGTTCTTACTAATTCTATCAACTCATTCATATTTCACAAAAAAATACTCAATTACATGCACATTGCCTACTGAATGCAATCAATATTTATAAAGCATGCAACGAGTACTGAATAATGTTTAAAAAACAAAGATTAAAACAGAATGACATGATGAATCTAGAGGAGCATGACACTTTCCCATTTCAAATCTCATCATAGTTTAACTTCACAAACATTTCACCGTCACAAGTAGCGTCAGCAGAACAAAATCGCTACGACGGTTTGACTTTTTCGAAAACTTTTTCGGAAAAAAAGCTCCTCTCGTTTCAGCAATATCATTTAAACCAAATTTATTATCTCTGAATACCAACTTACTGAGCTAACCAAACTGACTCGCAAAAGCGCACCACTCGATCCTTCCAACCAACCATCCAGTTCACGCCATCCAATTCACCTTCCTACCATCGTCTATTTCATTCATCATATTGATCTGAAACATACCAATGTACCAAAAACAACATAGCAACCTGAAATTGTTAATAGACAACATTTATAATAGCAACTTATCTCATTACCTTGTCAATTAAACAGTGTTAGATTATAATACTGTTAATGACAAATGGCTCATGTTTAAAACTAAACTCTCAACTATATTTGACAATGCTAACCTTTTGATGAGGTATCGCCAAACTCCATTTCAATCCAGTTGAGCTGTACGTGAATGATTTAGACATCTGAAACACTTCTAATTATTCATCATGTGATAATGATCAGGAATTCCCGAACAAGCATTACTGAGTAGAAAAATTATCATAACCGAATCTCCTTTTAAACATTTGCATGAGTACAATTCATCGAGTGTTAATTGTTAGAGCCAGTAGGTGAATTTTTCTGACTGACACTGTGAAAACTGCATCATGAATTCTTTAGGGGAAAATGATTTGGTGAAGTTGAAATCGAAATCTTGAAAACACCTTAATAAAACTGACCTTTTCATGTGATTTTGTTAAGATGCACTGACACCATTCCAAGTATTCCAATCATCTCACCATGGGGATTGCTGACGATCATCATCGTTGTCCAAAACCATTCATCACCAATTCGACCATCACCTTTGGATATCACCAGCCAATTTTACGCCATCACGTCCGTCGTCCGTTCTCGTATGTTGACGGAGGGACATGTTATGGAGGGGTGATAACATTAAGGAATTTTGAACATGGCATAAAATTACCATGTTCGCTCACAGTTCTCTTACCTTTCAACATACCTGTTTGGTGTACCATGTTGTCGCTTTTATTCTACGATCTCACCACTTCTTTTCGGCACATCAGCGCGACTCTATCCATCAATCCTGAATTCCTAGAGCTTCTTAAATAATGAAGGCGTCAAAACTATGGAAAAAATCAGAAATACCTCAATTCTTGTCAATTCAATTAGTTAGATAATATTTGAGAGTAAAAAATTTTTAAAAAACATTTAGTTAAAAATTTTGAAAAATGTTTGCGTGACTAATTACTAGTCACGTTTAACGCTGGTGTGGGTGGGATTGGTCGCCGTCGTTGACCCACTGATCCACTAAGTGGGTCCGTCCGCTAATCTATGCGGACGATGCGGATATTTTGATCGTCCGAAGACGATCCCCTGGATCGCTTTATGGGAGTTCGGCCGCCACCAGCCGAACTCCCAGCCTCCGCCGGACGGAGGCGCTTTCGCACCAGTTGCGAAAGCGCCTCCCCCGCTTCGGACTCTGTGGCCATATGCGAATAATCGCGGCCAAGAGCCCGAAGCCGGGCTACGGTCATCTCGCGGGCGCGGAGTGCCCGCATCGGTGCACCGATGCACCTCTCCTGGCGGTGGGCATCCAGCCTTACCTGGATGTCCTCCGCCGAGAGGTCATCTGGCACACCGACCAGATGGCCGCAGCCCGCGCAGAATGCCAGCGCCTTGTGGCATCCTGCGCGCCTGACGTGCACCCGCCAGGCCGCCACCGTTCCAAAACCGGCGGCCGACCTGGCACAGCCGGGAAGCCGGCAGTGGATCTTGCCAGCTTCCACGACGTAAGCTGGCCCGGCCAGCTCCGTCAATTCGGCTGTGAATTGCCGTGGGAGCCCGTCCAGACTAGCCGGACGGAACTCCGGCAATTGCGGGGCCTCCCTGACGACCGGCCTCGGCTGACGGCGCCTGAAAACAAAGAAACGTAAGGATTGTTGAAGCAGATACTTTTTATATAGCTGAAAATCACTTATATTTAATTCTTAATGTTTGTCCTCGATTCTCGAATTATTCAGTGCTCAAACATATCTTCGTTGAACATGCTAACCAAAGATCATGGATTCATGCATCATTTGAATGCATTTTTATTCGTAATCTAATCTCTCAGTGTAATAAAGACTGATGCGAATTTCATGTCAACTATTACTTTTCCACAATGAAAAATAATTAAAACAAAATGAACTGAATGATGAACAATATGAAAAACTTACAATGAACGGGTATGAGGGGGGACGGGGAATGGGAGATAGGGGATGAGTTAGTCGAGGAGGTGGAGGAGGTAGATGGGGATGGTGGGGGGGACTGTCGCCTCGTCGATGGCCCCGGTTGCGGGCTCCTTGCTCTACCCCCGCTGGGTACTACGGTCGGCCTCCCTGTGCAAAGGAGAAGCTGGCTCTCCTTCAGCGGCCGAACCGGTCGTTCACTGGGGACCGGGTAGTGCGGCGCCTGTCCGCGATCCCCATCCCGCCTTTTCGGGCGAGGGTCGATGTCGATGACCGTTGGGACAACGTTGAAGTCGACCCTTCGGCCACCTCGTCTCCCTCTCGCCTGATAAGAGGGACTGTGACCCGCCTGAAATAAGATATGGTTACAACAAATGAATAGCAATTTTCGAAGGAATCATATTGCATCTGGTCGTGGTCTTGATTTCAGGTTTGCCGAATGCATTAATTTTGATCAAATGATGATTTGATACAATTGAAATGACCTTCTACATTCAAGCTAACCCTAAACTGCTAAATGATATCTGAGAAAAGAAAAGAATTTAAAAAAACAACTAAATTTAATACGTACCCGGTCAGAAGCCCCAAGACGTACGGCACAGAACCGGCCCTGGCACCTGAGTGCCGTATAAATTGGACCGGTCGCCCCGTACGCCTCGGGTCGTCCGTTGCCCCACAAATCGATAACCAGTAACTGGCATCGATTCATGAGGCAAACGGCCTCGAGGGTGAGGGTGCAAGATTGCCCCCTCTCGACCAATCGTAGATAATGATCCCTGCCCAGCCGACAGGGATCGAAGGTCTGCAACTGTAACCAGTTGCGGCGTATGTACGCCGCAACTTTCTGACGGGATGGCATTATCGAGAGTGCCATCAACACCTGCAGCAGATTGCTGCAAGCGGTCCCCGGGGCCCTCACTGCCTCGAGGTAGCCCCTGAAGGGCTCCAGCAGGTCGACCTGCTCGACCTCTTCCTCTTCGTCGAATGACGACGATTCGTCGTCAACAATAACGAAGCCAAAATTTGGCATTATTCTGAAATATTCAGTTTTCCATTAAAGAGTTGTCTACACGATATAATATCATTCGACATCATCATTGACTTCGCGACACGTTTCGACATCGTACGATTAAAAAATTGATACGTGACTGAAGCTAGATGGAACATATCGAAGGGCTAAATTATACTTTTAAACAGTAAAATTATCACACTTATTCGCAAAATCGTTGAAATAACATCATCATAATCATTTTGTGACAATATCATCATCACTGAGGCATTATCATAACTAACACGACACTGTCTTAGCAGTAATTATCAGCTGATCACATTTCGTAAACGGCATGATAGTACCATCATAATAATAATCACGAATAATACTATTTCATTACCATAAAATCACCATAATCATTATCTTCGCATGATCATACACCACCACATAATTATCAGTATTCATTTTAGAACCGCGACTGCGAAAGATGAGGTAATGGCATCATATTCATTTAAGTCACATTAATTATCATAATCCCAATTAAAAGAAACAAGAAAATGATTATAAGCACCTGATCCAAAGCATGGATCTATTCGATTCTACGTCTAAGAAAAAAAGTTTAACGGAACAGCGAACGATTTAATCAAATATTACAGTTATACATGACTAACGCCTACGGGTAAGAGAGATGATGAATGAAATTTCATGGCAACAACGAGGTTATTTATCAACGGTTCGGATATTCCGTGATAAATATCAATAAGAAACAATCTGCTGAAAGATTTTGAAGCAAGAATCAGCACATTAGCCGATAATAATCGTCAGAATCCAATCATCGCTATATCTCGAAATCGAAACAAACAAAGAAACAAGCTTCAAAGTGGAAATTTGAGGTAACTGAAGCAGTCGTCATAATCCAAGTACGTGTGATTCATTGTCTCCCACGCAATTTAACGCTAATATGACGCGTAGCGTTTATTTTTCATGTCGTAAAGTCTGGAATACATTCTGGATTGCTGGATTCTCGATCGGAGGATCGCCTGTAACAATATGCAAACTACAGCGCGTTCGTACTGCAGCAGTGCGCAACCTACAAACTACATCTCGGCTGTATGCCAACGCGTTGCAGTTTGTTGCTAAGCGTATCGCACTTTTTGTAATAGAATATCTCATGAAATATCGCTTATTATCCGTGCAAGCTAGGAGACATTATAATAACTGACAATCGCAGTGGCAGATTGCAAAATCTTCCCATTATCGGGAAGAAGTTAAATTCTTATCCGGTTTTTATCGCCTTGAGGATTCAACACTATTATTTTTTGCCATTTTCATAGCCGAGAATTCATGAAACTTAATGCGGGTTAAGAGAATTTTCCTAATTAATCGCATGTCCATGTGATTTTGCGCTCAAAATTTTCAGTTTATCTCGTTGACGTGGATATCCATCGATCCATATGCATTTTATTCAAGTGTATTTTTCGAACAATGACAAGAACTCATCCTTTCGTGCGGTTTATGAACATTAAGATCGCTGATGTTTCTTGTTATCAGTGTTACCGAGAGTGATATTGTGTGTGATAATTTGCGGAATCGCTTCGAATCATGTAGATATGTTTTCGTGAAAGTTATTAAGATGAATTTCATAATGAAATCATCGTTTTCAGAGGAAAAGATCGATCGTTGAGTGGATGTTGGCAGAGGATCTGGATTCCGCTCCAGCAGAGGCCAAGACACACCAGGTTTTTCGTTCAAATGTGGTTTTTCTCTCTGTTTTTAAGCAAATTTCTTCGTTTATTTTACTGTTATGCTATCATCGTCAATACTCAATGACGAGGGCATAGAAAAACTGTTTTTCCCAAATTTTGAGCTATGATAATTTAAAAATAATATTTGAATATTTGAATGTTGTTATGATTATTAATGATGTTTCAGCATTAATAATGTTATTGCAGCATAATCCTTTCAGCAAAACCTCCCCATATCTTCTTTATTTATTGATTTGTTTCATTCAATAATTTTAAACTGTTTCAATATTTAAATTTTTATGATAATTGCTCACAGTTCTCTTTCTTTTCAACATATTCTGTTTGTTGTTTTCATTGTTGTGAGTAATGTTACTGAGGATTTCAGTTCATTGATTAAATTCAGGATACTTTTTTCGAATTATGTTAGGAAAGCGATACGAAATGTGAGATTGGTTAAAACGGCATGAAAATGAAGGCGGATTTGCATTCATCGCGAAGCGATTCCAGCTTGGTACAGGTACAAAGACTTTTAAGAAAAAAGTTTTTGTTTTTCTTTTTTGTTCCTCATATTCTGGGGTAGGCTATGGAAATTTAAACGAAATTTTGCTGCATAATAGGTGCTCTAAACGCACTGTAATCGTGATAAAATTGATGCGCAGTTTCGAAAGCAGTAGGATTTTTGGTTTTTGATTATGCGTAGCATAGGACGATTTTTCAGTTTCCGATGATGAAACTGGAAATTCTATTTATTTTCACATGAATAAATACTTTATAATTCATGAACTTCAAAAGCTTGAAGTCTTTGAATTATATTTCCCCACATCAAATGAAATAATTGTGAGATCGTTGGTGTTAACATTACTATTTTTTGCTGTCGGCCATATTTTGTGATTTCGAAAAATGTGAGACAAACGATTTTTGGTATTTGATGTTCAACGCAGAATTGATTACGATTGGCTGAACCTACTTAATAATTGCAAATTATTTCTATTCTGTAAATTTTACAAATATTGCTGTAATGTTAACACCAAAATCAGCTAGATATACGCGAGGAGGTCACGTATAATCTAGCTTAGGAATGATAATTTAAAATAAATTTTAAAACAAAACAACGCTGGTGTTGGGCCATAAACTTTATTTAGTTCAAAAGTGATTTTTCTTAATTTTTGACGATAAAACATTTGATAATGAATATTTTGAGATCATGACGTGTATAAATTTTAAAAAATCAATCTTTTTGCTGTCTCACGGTGACAGTAGTTAATGAATAATCTATCTCATAGTGTGAAAAGAATTTTTGATTGAAACTTTTGTATTAAATTGTTGAAGTGAATACTATTAGATAACATGCTGATGTTGATAATAATAATGATGAGGAAAAGAATGTGTCATCGGAATTGCTGAAAAATTTTTGAAAAAATTTTTTGAAAATATTTTGTTCTTTTGAAAATATTTGAATTTCTTCGTAAATTATTCAGAAGTAGTTTTTATTTAAACTAAAGAATTTTAAACCAATACAAGGAATAGTATTGCTCTAAAATTTATAAAATAACATACCAAAGCATGGTATGAAAAAGGTCGCCGTCG
>JAPYMA010002538.1:0-29584 GCA_035041965.1 Anisakis pegreffii
TTATGATGACATCCTTATTTCCCTTGCCAGTGCAGTTGTTGTCTGTCATAGGTGAGAGTAAGGCACTTGATGACTTTAAGAAATCCAGCCGAATGGGATTAGAGGCATTATGGGCTATTTAGCTTTGTCATGAATGGCTACACTGGCATATAAGAAAAAAATATCCCTATAAAACTGAGTTTCATGACCGTAGGGTATGAATCGCCTTATGAAGTTAGCGGTAGGTCTGGAAAGTTCGCCTGGACCACTCACCATGTAGAGTCGAGTCGCTGACTGGTGACTCGACTCTCAGGTGTTTGTGGTTACTCGCCGAAGCTTATCTATTAGCTAGTGTCATGATGGCATTCATACACATTTATGATGACATCCTTATTTCCCTTGCCAGTGCAGTTGTTGTCTGTCATAGGTGAGAGTAAGGCACTTGATGACTTTAAGAAATCCAGCCGAATGGGATTAGAGGCATTATGGGCTATTTAGCTTTGTCATGAATGGCTACACTGGCATATAAGAAAAAAATATCCCTATAAAACTGAGTTTCATGACCGTAGGGTATGAATCGCCTTATGAAGTTAGCGGTAGGTCTGGAAAGTTCGCCTGGACCACTCACCATGTAGAGTCGAGTCGCTGACTGGTGACTCGACTCTCAGGTGTTTGTGGTTACTCGCCGAAGCTTATCTATTAGCTAGTGTCATGATGGCATTCATACACATTTATGATGACATCCTTATTTCCCTTGCCAGTGCAGTTGTTGTCTGTCATAGGTGAGAGTAAGGCACTTGATGACTTTAAGAAATCCAGCCGAATGGGATTAGAGGCATTATGGGCTATTTAGCTTTGTCATGAATGGCTACACTGGCATATAAGAAAAAAATATCCCTATAAAACTGAGTTTCATGACCGTAGGGTATGAATCGCCTTATGAAGTTAGCGGTAGGTCTGGAAAGTTCGCCTGGACCACTCACCATGTAGAGTCGAGTCGCTGACTGGTGACTCGACTCTCAGGTGTTTGTGGTTACTCGCCGAAGCTTATCTATTAGCTAGTGTCATGATGGCATTCATACACATTTATGATGACATCCTTATTTCCCTTGCCAGTGCAGTTGTTGTCTGTCATAGGTGAGAGTAAGGCACTTGATGACTTTAAGAAATCCAGCCGAATGGGATTAGAGGCATTATGGGCTATTTAGCTTTGTCATGAATGGCTACACTGGCATATAAGAAAAAAATATCCCTATAAAACTGAGTTTCATGACCGTAGGGTATGAATCGCCTTATGAAGTTAGCGGTAGGTCTGGAAAGTTCGCCTGGACCACTCACCATGTAGAGTCGAGTCGCTGACTGGTGACTCGACTCTCAGGTGTTTGTGGTTACTCGCCGAAGCTTATCTATTAGCTAGTGTCATGATGGCATTCATACACATTTATGATGACATCCTTATTTCCCTTGCCAGTGCAGTTGTTGTCTGTCATAGGTGAGAGTAAGGCACTTGATGACTTTAAGAAATCCAGCCGAATGGGATTAGAGGCATTATGGGCTATTTAGCTTTGTCATGAATGGCTACACTGGCATATAAGAAAAAAATATCCCTATAAAACTGAGTTTCATGACCGTAGGGTATGAATCGCCTTATGAAGTTAGCGGTAGGTCTGGAAAGTTCGCCTGGACCACTCACCATGTAGAGTCGAGTCGCTGACTGGTGACTCGACTCTCAGGTGTTTGTGGTTACTCGCCGAAGCTTATCTATTAGCTAGTGTCATGATGGCATTCATACACATTTATGATGACATCCTTATTTCCCTTGCCAGTGCAGTTGTTGTCTGTCATAGGTGAGAGTAAGGCACTTGATGACTTTAAGAAATCCAGCCGAATGGGATTAGAGGCATTATGGGCTATTTAGCTTTGTTATGAATGGCTACACTGGCATATAAGAAAAAAATATCCCTATAAAACTGAGTTTCATGATCGTAGGGTATGAATCGCCTTATGAAGTTAGCGGTAGGTCTGGAAAGTTCGCCTGGACCACTCACCATGTAGAGTCGAGTCGCTGACTGGTGACTCGACTCTCAGGTGTTTGTGGTTACTCGCCGAAGCTTATCTATTAGCTAGTGTCATGATGGCATTCATACACATTTATGATGACATCCTTATTTCCCTTGCCAGTGCAGTTGTTGTCTGTCATAGGTGAGAGTAAGGCACTTGATGACTTTAAGAAATCCAGCCGAATGGGATTAGAGGCATTATGGGCTATTTAGCTTTGTTATGAATGGCTACACTGGCATATAAGAAAAAAATATCCCTATAAAACTGAGTTTCATGATCGTAGGGTATGAATCGCCTTATGAAGTTAGCGGTAGGTCTGGAAAGTTCGCCTGGACCACTCACCATGTAGAGTCGAGTCGCTGACTGGTGACTCGACTCTCAGGTGTTTGTGGTTACTCGCCGAAGCTTATCTATTAGCTAGTGTCATGATGGCATTCATACACATTTATGATGACATCCTTATTTCCCTTGCCAGTGCAGTTGTTGTCTGTCATAGGTGAGAGTAAGGCACTTGATGACTTTAAGAAATCCAGCCGAATGGGATTAGAGGCATTATGGGCTATTTAGCTTTGTTATGAATGGCTACACTGGCATATAAGAAAAAAATATCCCTATAAAACTGAGTTTCATGATCGTAGGGTATGAATCGCCTTATGAAGTTAGCGGTAGGTCTGGAAAGTTCGCCTGGACCACTCACCATGTAGAGTCGAGTCGCTGACTGGTGACTCGACTCTCAGGTGTTTGTGGTTACTCGCCGAAGCTTATCTATTAGCTAGTGTCATGATGGCATTCATACACATTTATGATGACATCCTTATTTCCCTTGCCAGTGCAGTTGTTGTCTGTCATAGGTGAGAGTAAGGCACTTGATGACTTTAAGAAATCCAGCCGAATGGGATTAGAGGCATTATGGGCTATTTAGCTTTGTTATGAATGGCTACACTGGCATATAAGAAAAAATATCCCTATAAAACTGAGTTTCATGACCGTAGGGTATGAATCGCCTTATGAAGTTAGCGGTAGGTCTGGAAAGTTCGCCTGGACCACTCACCATGTAGAGTCGAGTCGCTGACTGGTGACTCGACTCTCAGGTGTTTGTGGTTACTCGCCGAAGCTTATCTATTAGCTAGTGTCATGATGGCATTCATACACATTTATGATGACATCCTTATTTCCCTTGCCAGTGCAGTTATTGTCTGTCATTAGTGGTAATTAGTATGTTTGATAAGTCGTCGCTTCTGTTATGAATAACTGACCAGTTTCGAGAGCTTGTATCACGGGCTATGATTGAATTGGATGAGTGTTGTTTGATCTGTGCATATAGGTTAGAATTTTCTCTTGGCTGCTAGCACAATGTCTTCTCAGGGTTGGAATGTGTCGATGTGTAGGTTATAAAGATAATAGCGTTTTCGGGGTAACATCATGAAATTTTCTCAAGCTTTATCATTTGAGCACCCGGTTGATAACATAAGTGACTGAAAGCCTGGTAGCATTCCTCGGATTGCTCTTATAACTTATAAAGGAACGACGGATGACCTGAATCGAGCTTCACTTAGCATTAGCTTGACTTGACCTCAAACCAATTTTGAGTTGAACCGAAATGATGGCAGCTGACTTGATTCGATTTCGTTTTCAAGACATTCAGTCAGAATGTATCCGTGTTATCCTATTTCGGATTGTGTGATTGGATACGGGCATTGAAATCTCGTGTTTGTGTGAATATTTGTTTGATTGCCCTCTTGTTGTTGTTGTTGTTTATGTAATTACTTCGCGTTGTTCTTTATGTGACTGTTTCGTGCGGTCATCATCGTGTTTTTGATGCTGTCACGCCAGGCGTAATGGAGGGAAACATTGCTAGACATGGTTTGGTGGCACTCCATGAGCGAGATAGAATCGCAAGGTGTATAGGCACACTGCTCGAAGCCCCCGGGTATAATTTGGTGTCACATGCTAGGGTCAGGCTCGATTTTGATGCCCCTGCCTGGAAGTAAGCTCACAGCTTTGCCGATATTGGGATAAATTTGAAAATACCAATGGTGCGTGGCGTGACAGCTGCATAAATGTTTTTTCCATGTGTTACTACACATTACACCGAAAAACCACAAGCTATCCATATCTTCAGTTTTAATGAGATTAGAATTGCCATGACGGCAGCTATTGTAGTTTAGTGCCAGTAGGTTTACAGGAATTGAACTGAGGTATAGGTTGTGATTTTATTGTGATTGCTTGCATCGTAGTTCTGGAACAGAAACTTGGAACAAAAAGGGTTTTCGAAATATCAATTTGAGAAGCAATTCTGAAAATTTGCTGATGCAACACACTGCTAGAGATATAGCAAAGTATGACTGAAACGGCTAATCATGGATTGAGGAACATTTCATGAGAAGATCATCACACATATCTTAAGCGTATTAAAACAAATTTGAAGGAATGAATTAGATTGTTTCGAATATAAGATGAAGACGGGTGATAGATTCTCTTGAAAGGAAACAGTTTATGAGAGACAATTCTTCAAACGTCGTTTAGCACAGATTAGGAATGGAGAAGCAACGATGAATAGAGCATTTATAGTATGATGTTTAGTGCATGCTAGGGTGAATCCCACAGTGAGGTCAATACGCTTGAAATAACTTCAGTGTTTGATTATTAGAAATATGCACAGAAAAAGCTGCCGTCTCTGGCTTTTGCTCGATTTTCTTGGTGTAGATCATGTAACATCGAAGAAACCTCCGTTTCTCCTCGGACGTCTTGAGCGAGGTTTCGTATCAAAATCATGTAAAGTATCTGTGCAGCGCTTCTGGTTTTACATGATCGTCCTTCTTTCTATCAAACAACTACTGAATGAAGTAATTCGTGAATATAACCACGCAAGAACGATGCAAACTGGAATGGGGAATTGCAGATTTGAAAATAGCGAGGAAATGAGCGAATACCCTTCCAAATATTATAATAAATCGGTTGGTTTCAGTCTTGTTTAGAAGGAGGCTGGTTTCATAAATATGAACTGATTAGATTTGAAACTGATGAGAATTACATCGATCATTTATTATTACAGAGTGATACTATTAGTGGACAATTTGATGAAGTCATTCAATCCCGGAGGTACTGCTCTCATTGGTTGCGTTAACTGTGGGCGTGGCTCGTTACCGTAGTCACTCAGCTCCGCAGGCACTAATCCCGTTAGATGCATTAACTGTGGGCGTAGCTGGTTACCGTAGCCATTTAACACCGGACGTTCTACTCCCTTTGCTTCCCTTAAGCATGGGAGTGACTAATCATTCCTAGAATGCTTCGTAAACGTTGGTTCTTCGCAGTTAAAACGCTCTCATTTCTCTGAAGATTCCAAAATAAGGCCCTTTAATTATCCGCGAGATGTATCCTCAAATTCAAACTGCCATGAAATCGCAAGGATAGAAATCACCTTTCACTTTTTTACTTTCAACATTCAATTAAATATGTTGTCTCGTTTTGATCCTTGACCTCGACAATTCTCCCCAATGTTCCATTATCGATTGTTAATGGGAACAGAGGATGGAAAAACTACAAAATTAAAGTCACTGCATGATATACCTACAGTTCGCTAACGCTCTTACTGATTATGCAACGACTGATGCAACGCAAGATATAACGCAAACAAAGTCCCAGATTTCTGAAGAGGTATTTTGACAAGAATCATCTAATTAGCGGCAAGAACCATATACTGTTTAATTAATAACACATAATAAAGATTTGGCAATAACAATAATAAAAATAGAAAATCGCCTCACAAAACATAGAATGAAAAGAGAAGATAACCAGTGAAAATGCAAGATCAAAAGGGAATGACAAATTTTGATATGAACGACGAACATGAGTAGAACCTAATATTCAAATCAATTCATTTCAACTACAATAAGATTCAAAAAATAGACAAAACTAACTTTCAATTAAACAAATCGAACAAAGCACCGAACTATATGCTTACTAGCAATTTCAAGAAGAAATCACCAAAATTTACAACAACGTGCAAAGCACTAAGAAATCGTCGTTTCAATTGGAAAAAAATCTTATCTCACCCACTTCCACTAACTCCATAAAATGGTTTCAACAAAAATAGTACCATTTTTACAAATATCATGATATCACTCCAACAAATATTATTATGAATTAGATGGTTTCAGACGTGCTTAGAAGCAAGTTGTTACATAGATATGAATTGAATAGGTTGGAGATTAATGAGAATTACGTTGCTTATGTACTACTGCAAGGTTATGCTAGTAGTGGACCGTTTCATGCAGTCATCTAACAGCAGAAGTGCTGCTCCTGTTGAGTATGTTAACTCTGGGCATGGCCACTTACCGTAATCACTTACCAACGTAGCTACTGCACATAGATATATAAATTTTATTGAGCAGTTCGGCTTAGTTGGGGAGATACATCGCCTCCTGTGACTTGCAAATAACATAAATGATCGAGCAGAACCTCTGGATTCAGAAAAATACATATTTTATCACGCGATTCCGCTTACTTGATGTGATACAGTTACTTCATTAAAGCTATCTCATTAGCGCAGTGGTGCTCATTGAAATGCACTGTATCTCCATAGATCAATAGATTTTGCACGTTATTATAGAAATATGGTTCGACATATTCAAGCCAACCGTCTTCTCAGGTTTAAAAAGCAACAAAGTGATGTTTATAACTCAAACGATCGCAGAATCTCTGCTTACTGAAAGTGAAAATTTTGCCGAGAAATTCTACCTGTACGAAGAGATATAGCAATTTACGTGATGCTATACGGGTTAGCACATTCAAGCCTACCGTACACTCAGCTTTGACCGGTAACATATCAATTTCTTTACACCAGTCGATCGAGCAGAATCTCTACATTCAGAAAAATATATATTTTGTCGGGCGATTTTGATTACTTGAGGATCTATAGCTATTTTACTGAAGCCCTCTCAGCCAGCGGTGAGGTGCTCATTGATGTGCATTTGATCAGTATAGATCAATGCATATTATACATTACTATTTAAATATGGGTTTAATTCATTCAAGCCTGCCGTCTTCTCAAGTTTGCCCGGAAACATATCGATGTTTGCTCATCGTTCGATCCAGCAGAATCTCTGCTTTTTAAAAATGAAAAACTCGCCGACAAATTTTGCCTCTGCGAGGAGATATAGCTATTTCCCTGATGCTATCGGGTACGGTACCCTCAACTTTGACCGATAACATATCAATTTCTTTACACCAGTCGATCGAGCAGAATCTCTACATTCAGAAAAATATATATTTTGTCGGGCGATTTTGATTACTTGAGGATCCATAACTATTTTATTGAAGCTATCTCAGCCAGCGGTGAGGTGCTCATTGATGTGCATTTGATCAGTACAGATCAATGCATATTATACATTACTATTTAAATATGGGTTTAATTCATTCAAGCCTGCCGTCTTCTCAAGTTTGCCCGGAAACATATCGATGTTTGCTCATCGTTCGATCCAGCAGAATCTCTGCTTTTTAAAAATGAAAAACTCGCCGACAAATTTTGCCTCTGCGAGGAGATATAGCTATTTTCCTGATGCTATCGGGTACGGTACCCTCAGCTTTGACCGGTAACATATCAATTTCTTTACACCAGTCGATCGAGCAGAATCTCTACATTCAGAAAAATATATATCTTGTCGGGCGATTTTGATTACTTGAGGATCTATAACTATTTTATTGAAGCTATCTAAGCCAGCGGTGAGGTGCTCATTGATGTTCATTTGATCAGCATAGATCAATGCATATTATACATTACTATTTAAATATGGGTTTAATTCATTCAAGCCTGCCGTCTTCTCAAGTTTGCCCGGAAACATATCGATGTTTGCTCATCGTTCGATCCAGCAGAATCTCTGCTTTTTAAAAATGAAAAACTCGCCGACAAATTTTGCCTCTGCGAGGAGATATAGCTATTTTCCTGATGCTATCGGGTCTAGCTCGTTGAAACCTACGGTACCCTCAACTTTGACCGGTAACATATCAATTTCTTTACACCAGTCGATCGAGCAGAATCTCTACATTCAGAAAAATATATATTTTGTCGGGCGATTTTGATTACTTGAGGATCTATAACTATTTTATTGAAGCTATCTCAGCCAGCGGTGAGGTGCTCATTGATGTGCATTTGATCAGTATAGATCAATGCATATTATACATTACTATTTAAATATGGGTTTAATTCATTCAAGCCTGCCGTCTTCTCAAGTTTGCCCGGAAACATATCGATGTTTGCTCATCGTTCGATCCAGCAGAATCTCTGCTTTTTAAAAATGAAAAACTCGCCGACAAATTTTGCCTCTGCGAGGAGATATAGCTATTTTCCTGATGCTATCGGGTACGGTACCCTCAGCTTTGACCGGTAACATATCAATTTCTTTACACCAGTCGATCGAGCAGAATCTCTACATTCAGAAAAATATATATTTTGTCGGGCGATTTTGATTACTTGAGGATCTATAACTATTTTATTGAAGCTATCTCAGCCAGCGGTGAGGTGCTCATTGATGTGCATTTGATCAGTATAGATCAATGCATATTATACATTACTATTTAAATATGGGTTTAATTCATTCAAGCCTGCCGTCTTCTCAAGTTTGCCCGGAAACATATCGATGTTTGCTCATCGTTCGATCCAGCAGAATCTCTGCTTTTTAAAAATGAAAAACTCGCCGACAAATTTTGCCTCTGCGAGGAGATATAGCTATTTTCCTGATGCTATCGGGTCTAGCTCGTTGAAACCTACGGTACCCTCAACTTTGACCGGTAACATATCAATTTCTTTGCACCAGTCGATCGAGCAGAATCTCTACATTCAGAAAAATATATATTTTGTCGGGCGATTTTGATTACTTGAGGATCTATAACTATTTTATTGAAGCTATCTCAGCCAGCCGTGAGGTGCTCATTGATGTGCATTTGATCAGTATAGATCAATGCATATTATACATTACTATTTAAATATGGGTTTAATTCATTCAAGCCTGCCGTCTTCTCAAGTTTGCCCGGAAACATATCGATGTTTGCTCATCGTTCGATCCAGCAGAATCTCTGCTTTTTAAAAATGAAAAACTCGCCGACAAATTTTGCCTCTGCGAGGAGATATAGCTATTTTCCTGATGCTATCGGGTCTAGCTCGTTGAAACCTACGGTACCCTCAACTTTGACCGGTAACATATCAATTTCTTTGCACCAGTCGATCGAGCAGAATCTCTACATTCAGAAAAATATATATTTTGTCGGGCGATTTTGATTACTTGAGGATCTATAACTATTTTATTGAAGCTATCTCAGCCAGCCGTGAGGTGCTCATTGATGTGCATTTGATCAGTATAGATCAATGCATATTATACATTACTATTTAAATATGGGTTTAATTCATTCAAGCCTGCCGTCTTCTCAAGTTTGCCCGGAAACATATCGATGTTTGCTCATCGTTCGATCCAGCAGAATCTCTGCTTTCTAAAAATGAAAAACTCGCCGACAAATTTTGCCTCTGCGAGGAGATATAGCTATTTTCCTGATGCTATCGGGTCTAGCTCGTTGAAACCTACGGTACCCTCAACTTTGACCGCTAACATATCAATTTCTTTGCACCAGTCGATCGAGCAGAATCTCTACATTCAGAAAAATATATATTTTGTCGGGCGATTTTGATTACTTGAGGATCTATAACTATTTTATTGAAGCTATCTCAGCCAGCCGTGAGGTGCTCATTGATGTGCATTTGATCAGTATAGATCAATGCATATTATACATTACTATTTAAATATGGGTTTAATTCATTCAAGCTTGCCGTCTTCTCATGTTTGCCCGGAAACATTTGAATTTTTTTACACTGTTTGACTGAGGAGAATCCGTTCTTTCTAAAAATGGAAACTTTGCGGAGAAAATCCCATTCTGCGAGGAGATATAGCTCTTTTTATGATGCTATATGGGTTGCCGCATTCAAACCTACCGTACTCTCAGCTTTGACCAGTAACATACGAATTTCTTCACACCAATCGATCGAACAAAATCGCTGGATTCAGAAATATATATATATATATATTTTGTTAGGGGATTCTGCTTGGTTGAGGAGATACAGCCTTTTTTTAAAGCTATCTCAACTAGCGCAATGGTGCTCTTTGAAATGCATTGCATCACTGTAGATCGGAGATGTTATCCGTTATTGTGGTCTCATAACGGTTGGACTAATGTCGTTGATATTCGGTATGTGGGCAATGGTCACATCAACTTTTATGATTTTTTAATGGTTTATGTAGATTTTCCTGATCCGCGGAAGTGATGATAAGCGGAGCTAGGTCCGGAACTGAGCGACAGGCATTCATGCGCCTAGCGGCAGCTTCGGCGAATCAGGGAGCGATTTCACAATGTGCTGGTGATGCATACCGGATGTCGCTATCGTCTTTCCTTCGCTATATGGCGCAAGAGTACCGATCTGGAGAAATGCCGATTTGTTCGGAGATAGGGCATGCGCTTGAGTTAGACTGAGTAGTGTCTCGGGCTTCGGCTTGGGTACCGAGGGTTCCCTAACCTACCGAGCGCACTTTCCTTGAACAAGGGTAATTCTCAGTGCTTTTATGAATAAACTCATGCTTCTTTGTTCTGATGTTTATGTCTAATCTCGTGAATGCTTTTTTGTCGTGATATCCATATCTCATTCATGCTTTCAATGATATATTAATCGTTCTCTGAGGAGATCATTCCGTAACAACTTTCTGATAAAACATTACTACTGATCATCATTGTGAATGTTATTGGATTGAGATTTACTCTCGCTATCGCCGTTTCGTCTTCATCGCTAATATAAACTGCATACGACAGTTCCAACGCAATTACTAAAGAATTCTCCACATTTCTGTGCCATTCCCCAGAACGGTTTATTATATTCAATCCAAATTTACATTGCATTATCAATGGCCGTATTTGTTTCGAATAATGCTGATATTTTTATTGTACTTTTGAACAGTACATTATCAATCCACAAGAACTAACAATAAGGTGCTTCTTGTTGGCTAACAGAAAATGCAAATTCAGTAGC
This sequence comes from Anisakis pegreffii, assembly GCA_035041965.1. NCBI lineage: Eukaryota > Metazoa > Nematoda > Chromadorea > Rhabditida > Anisakidae > Anisakis > Anisakis pegreffii. The sequence continues at coordinate 11,108 of JAPYMA010002538.1, forward strand.
ACAATATATCTACACGGATTATTAATTAATCAAAAAAAATTGAGACATTCGAATGTTGATCAACATTGATCTCATAATCAATATCTTTTATTCAAATCGTTACAAAACAATATGATGAAGAAGGATCCATAACACTGCTTTCAGTAAAAGGTTGAATATTCTTCAGTATGACTTGATACATTTTGTTTTTTTATTAAAAGCATCCCAATACGTTCCACAAGGTTTTCTTGATCCTTCTTAGAACTATGAACGATATGAATGGTATCGACCCGAGAACAGCAGTAATCAGTATCATACAAATAATTTTTCATCTACAGCAGCTAATGGTGAGTTTTTATAAAGTGTACCTCGTAGATAATTCAAGAATTTCTCAGTTTCGTGATGTGAAGGAGAACCACCTAAGTGCAAAAGGTCTGAAGTTTCATTTTAGGTCCTCCTCATCAGCATCAGCCCAAGTCTACGCTTAACTGAAAAAAATCGCTGCTGATGATGTGACATTTCATTACGGTGCCTACAAATTTTAGATTCTGTCGCTACCATCACCATTCATAATTTTGTGTTACTATGTTGTATAAAGATAATAATTTTCAAAATCCAAAAAATTCCGAAGGTCATTCCCCGTATATCGCCGACTTCCATCCGACATCCGTGTCGCAAAATCAATCACTGTACATGTTTGCGTTTCCGTTCCGCTTTTTGCATTTGCTGCAGAAAAAAATAATCTGTCACAATTTTGAAAAAGAACGAAAGTTTGCTGCAAAAACAGCAAATCAATAATAAAAGTTGAACGTACAAATTTCATACGAAAAATGCATTTATCCTCAGAATCAGAATATGCTCAGTCTTACTTCAATATTCGAAATGAACTTTGATAAATCCACAAACGAAACAATAATTTGAAATCGTTTCTTCATTCCACTAAAAATCTAATTCATTGTTGGCTAACAATAAATGAAATACTCCAACAAGCAAACATATCACCCGAAATGAATGGTGAGTTTAATTTAACGTGCGATTTTGCAAGATGACAAGAACATATGCTGTTACCTATGAAGAAGATCACTTTACGAAGCAATCACTTACCGCAAGCAGATTCTGAAGATCATCACGCCACATTGTTTTCCAATCTATATGCTCCAACTGATCCATTTCGACTCTCTTCGAATCACGCCTTTCACACAACGATTTTGCCTCTTCACTAGTCAGCCGAATCAACGGCATATCGAGAAGATACCCAAATTCAGCGCTTGATTTATTACGTTCACTACCACTATTATTATTAACATTATCATCCTGTAATCGCCCTCATTATCACTAAAATCAGCTCGTGAGACTCCACAAAATTCAAGCGTTAAATCCCCGATGTTCTTAAATTTACATTGGAATTCGATCCACTGAAACCAAAATTTGAACGCTTTCGCAACGTACGCAAAAAAATTTCAATTGGAAACCAATTCAAAAATCATTATATTGATTTACGAGAGTGAATTAAACAATCAACCTGTTGCGTATGAAGTGGATCAGATTCGAAATTTCTGCTTCTCAAAGCTTCCTCTATATCTTGACGACTTTTTCCTTCGATTATCAACTCTCTATTCAATAGCATTTCAACGAATCGATACTACAATTTCAGCATTATTTTTCAAAGCGTTGATACTTTCTTTTGCTAACCAATATTCATTCCATGTCAATTTCTTTTGATATCCTTCAAATTTATCAATTCTCGTGGATATCGGTGAAATGAAATTGCTTCCTCCAAATTATGAGTTTAAAAAATTATGTGTGCAAAACTGTAATTCTTGTTTCTCTATGACTGAGAAACCAACCACCAAAAATTTGCAACAGACTCATTTGAAATATTATAATGAACAGATAGAATCCCAAACCTGATTCTCAAAGAATCTCAGTTTGGCCTGCAGTTGACGTTTCTGATGCTCACGTCGTTCGATATACTTTCGACGACGAACTTCAAAAAATACCTCGAAAATCTCTTCGATTGCATCGAATTTTCGCAAAGAATTTCGCTCATCGAACAGTACCTGAAGGAAGGAACACACAAAGATTTAGTGGTACCACATAAAAAAATATCACCTAATATATCGCTCAGTTGGTTAGGGCATCATCAACCCGGTCAACATCCATCCGATGCTTTTATTCCGAATCGCTTCGAAATTTCTGTACCGAATGAGATGGCCGTTGTTGACAATGAGCGATTAAATGCTGATTTTCACTGATTTACACTTTTCGCCTCAACTCTCAAAATTTTTTGCTGACGAAAATAAATTTGCAAATAAAAACAACGCAATCAACTGATCAACCCAAAGCAAACGCCTTCTTACCATTGTCGAAGTGCCCACCACACTGTCCAGTTTTAGTGCTTTACGCAGTTTTTGTTTTCGTTCATCAGCTGACACGGCGGCGTTGTTCGAGCACAGTAGTCCATTTGGTGTGCCCTTTGGAATTTCCAGCAAAAATTTCACCGAATCTTCCGTATGCAATTCCTTGTAATTGCTATAAAAATGCACAAATAATTGAAGGAAAGCTACAAAAGACGATCTCGCACAGTTGAGATTCTTCGTTAGTTGAAATGGTCGATTGAATGAGATGTGGCATGCAAGTGACCTTTTCTGTTGAAAATAATATCACAAACACTCAGCTTTTTGTAAAAATCGCCAGGCTTACACGCCAACTACAAGAAAACAAAAAAAAAACCCATCAACTTATGAACTCACGTAATGATATTATTTCGGTTTAACACGTCCAAAACTTTCTCCTTATACTTTTGTGTCCAAATTCCGACCGGTAACTCGCTTATTTCCACCTAAAAACCACAAATCGAATGAAATTCAGGTACCATTAGTCGAAATCAGATATTTGACATGAATTATAATCAACTCTTACAGCTTAAAGATCAAAGAAAATAAGTCTTTTCATATTTTGTTGCACATTCTTTCTATTGTTTTCAGAGGTTCATTAGATCATTCAACCAAAAAAAGGTCAAATTAAGCTTCAACGAAAACAAGTTCAAATGGAAACTGTTCTAGAACAGTAAAATGAAATGAACCACTCAACACAAAACTGCCGAATCACTTTAAAATTTCTCAAGAATCGCACAAAATGCAACGCTATCAACACACACTGAACCTGTAAGCTGCGCGCATTTCTCCGCGATGACTTCAGTGTACAAACACCAGAGATTTCGAACTTGTGATCACTTGTCTCTTTCACTGTTCCCGTGAAATTACGATAGAAGGGTAACTGAACAATAGAATAAGCTATCAACCAAACAATGCCACAATTTGAGTTGTGAAATCAGGAACGTTCAACAAGAAATGAACGCATTAAAATCAAAATCAGAAGGGGTAGTGACTAATTCCATCCATTCATCAGCACTTTTTCGGCGAACTCAGAAAGAAAAATCTACCATTTTCTGTGGCGATTTTCCGTCAATCATGCGCAGCACATTTCGGATGATTTCTTTCGGATTGTATGGCAGCACTTTCGTGCACCATCCTGTTCCGATGCCCTCGCAACCATTCACCAAAATCATCGGTATCACAGGACAGTACCTTAATTCAACAATCATCCGAATATTAAAAATCGAAGGCGCTGAATTAAGTCATGCACGAATCAAACAAAGCTGCATACCACTGTGGCTCAATACGCACATTGTCCTCCTCCAAATACTTCAATACACTGTCGTCAGCACGCGGAAAAATCCAACGAGTCAACGGACTAAATTATGCAATTTCAACTTTAATAATACCATCCAGCAATGCGCATTTCGAAACACATCTTTTCAGTTCTCTGACAATTCTCTCTCATTTTCCGAAAACATTCGCAAAAGTGTTCAGAATTCATCAGATATCTCGGAATGTGCTAATGAACTCGCAATATTCAACGAAAATACTGAAGTAAATGCCAACTTCAGCGCCGTATAAATATATCTCGCACTCGCGCAATCCTCACCACCCGTTGAACGTGTACCAAACTGTCCAATTGGTAGCAATAAGTTCAGATTATTTGCGCCCACAAAATCTTGCGCCAATCGCACGATTGTATTGACCAAAGATTGCTGAAATCTGATTCTCATTCAAATATAATAATAATAGTAATAATAATGATAATAATAATATTACTAATAATAGTAATAATAATAATAATACCCAATAAAAATTAAACAATCACCTCTCCATGATGATATGCACAATAGTGTGCAATAGCACCAGCCAGTTGCACCACTTTAATTTCACTCTTCTCAAAACGTTGCATTAAAGTGTGCAAGACTTTACGTTGACTTGGTTTCAGTCCATCAATTGCACTCGGAACAGAACGCTGAAATTCTTTCTTTTGCAAATTTTTGAAAATGTTCTCCTCACAAACGAAACTTTTCAGTGAAGAATGCCACTCACTCGGATGTCCAACTTTGAAAATTCGATCAAATCCTCATTGATGAACTGCGAATAAGTTCGTCGATTTGCTAATCCATTCACGCCGACAGATGTTTCCGCCTCAAAACCAAACTATCAAAAGAACAGAAATGCAAAACTAAAAATCTAAAAACGATAAGAAACTGGAAAATAGTAAGAAAAATAGACGATATTCCATTATACATTCGAAGCTTTAGCAATTATCCACGCTTTTCTGTCATCCGCGCGATTTTTATCAAATGCCATTTCAATATTTTCATCATCCTCCTGACCACCGTACTCATATTCAATCCGATGCTTGCGCATCTCTGTGAAATATTCTCGTGCCTCTTCGGCACTAGACGTTCCCAAGCCTGAAATTAATTTCAAACTATCCGCCCTGCTGTTACTTTCAAAACCAGAAAGAAATAAGAAAGGGTTGATAGCAAGATCACAGAAATTAAAAATATTGCGTTCGAAAGAATGAAAACAGCCGAAAAGCCATAAGAAAGATCATATCCGATCAACAAGAAATATATCTTTCGTCAAGCACACTCATTAAGTGTACCTTTATAATATTTCACTGAATATTTTTTCGCATTCAAAGGATTTGCTTGTTTCCATCGTTCAAATTCTGCATTGCTGAAGAATGGTATCACTTCTGCGCCGCGGCGTGCCTGAAATTTTAGCAGTTCCGTGTAAAAGTGATCGAATAAACGGAAAATGTCCATCTTAAAATAAAACTCACAAATAAATAAAAGCAAAAACCTTTAATAATGGTGTCATAAAGTAATGAATGAAATCTGTGCGAATCAGAGACGGCCAAAATGAATGGAGAAAATTTATGATTAGGCCACGAATATGCGCACCATCTTCATCCTGAAATACCGCAAAAATCGAGGAATTATTCCCTGAACTCACTGTTTATCTCACATCCGTTGCTATGAAACCATTATTTCCTTCAATTTTCGAAAGCAATTTTAGAAATGCAACCTGATCCGTCATAATCATCAAATGCCCATAGCGTAATTCTTTCCGTTTCTCGTCACTGCTATAATCTTCGCCAAATCGCAATCCCAATATACGAACCAATGCTGACACTTCGGCATTTTGTAACGACTGAAGTTTTTCATCCAATCTCAGTCTTCGTTGGAAGTTTCGAAAAATTAGCGAATCTCGTTTCAAACTTTTCCAAAATTTAAGTGGGCATCTCCAAAATTTTTCATCAATTCTTTTGAAATTCCTAAAAATTTCATACAAAAATTTGGCATTCTTTTGCAAAACATTGCGAAATTTCGGGAATGTTTAATGTTTACCATTTTTTCACTCAATCCTCGAACATTTGTCAGTTTTCCACGCAACGGGAACACTCCAAAGTTCTTTCGTCCCACTACGGCCAACCCTGCCACTGCTAAAGCTTTCGCTGAATCGCCCTCTGTCAAAATCAGTGTACAGTCTGAAGATCGCACAGTTCCAGCATTGCCAGCATCTTCTAATTTAGGCAAATCACTCAGTTCGCGACCTCCTACCGCAGCCGAGCGGTTTAGAGAACGCTGAAAATTGTGTCAATTTTCAGAAATTGGATACAGATTGGAAATTTTCATAAAGCTCATCGAAAGTTTTTTTGATAAAAAGAGGATTTTTAAGAAAACATTTCCGAGATGAATTATGAGCCGAAGACTCACTCCTCTGATCCGCATCAGTTTACAAAATCTGCTCAAAATGTCACAACAGTCTCAAGAAGTCATCGTAAAGAATTGATAGTGAATATCTTAAATTCAGAATTGCCACAACAAAATTTAACACAGCATGAGAAATATGTTTGTTCGTTTACCATTTCACGTTTATTCAAGTCGCCTATTATGCACTCAACAATATCTGTTTTGGTGAACAGTTCACGGAAGAATGCTTCCGAAAGTTGACATTTCGATCCGAACGTTTTCGGTGCTGATGCAAGATATTCCTTTGTTTGTGAATCAAACGTAGGATTTTCGATGAATGAATTCAAAAACACACATAAACGATTTTTGATCTGAAATGAACAAAAAAATCTCATGGTTAGTTGGCAAATGAGCGAAATTGCAGCAAAAAATAGATGAAAAAAAAAAGAGATTCCCATCCAGATAATCTTAACATTTTTTGACACCAACGTTGTGGAACAATCCAATGAATACACAACCTGTAATGGCCGTACGGATTTTTTGCCATTCTCGAATCTCGTCTCTAATTCTTGTTTGATTCGAGCGATGAGTTGATCACAAACATAGTCCACATGTCTTCCACCCTTAAAACTCAACCAACTTCAATTTACACTGCTGAATCCATTCGACTGTCAATACTTCTTCTGCCTCACCACTGGGTGTATGCTTGAACTCCGAATGGGGAAGCTCATGCCATTCGCCTCTCACTAAAGAACTTCAGTTGCCTAAAAGGTTTCGGCGGAAACTGCTGTTGACAATTGCTTGTCCTCTCACAATTTATAGAATATTCCACGATTGGAATTTCGAAAATTCTTCAGTATATTTCACTGAGTGAATATACGACTAACCTTCACCGTTGCAATATTATTCACAAAACTGATCTGCTCAAAACCGCAATCGCTTCTTGCCACTGCAACTTGCCACCTATCATTCACCTCACTGAACACCACGCGTTTCTCGTTTTTTACAGGCATTTCCACATCACTTTCTCCATTTTCTGACGCCGTATACAGACGAATATAGTCACGAAAGCCATGAACCTGAAGCATTTACTTTAACATGTAAATTTCGTTGGAATCTAATATCGAATCTATCGAAGATGAAATAAAAATATCCGGAATGGAGATGAGAAAGTGATCAAATCCGTCAAAAACGAATGGACAATTCCAAAATCCAACATCGATTTTGTGTCCATTCAGGAACACCTCAACGCCTTTCAATGTACCAGCCACATCCACCACGCGTCGTTGCATCAATTGGATCGTTGCGTCGTTCAACGCTGACAATGAAAATCGCTTCAAATCAGGCTCAAACGTTACTTTCGTAAAATCAGTTCCACCGTCATCGCTTATCGGCTTTACTATTGCCGCATCACATTCACTCATATTGTTGCGCCATGTCTACAATCAAAAAGGCACATAAAATTGCTTGTTTGATGAAATGAAATGAAGATTTGGAGGAAATTTTCGACAAATTCCGAAAAACACCGAATTGACCATCGAATCCAGAATCCTTTATGAACTATTACTTTTTCCTATCCGCGTTGAAATTTTATCAGAGTTTATCATTTCACAGTATCGAAGGCCCTACATAAGCGTGGAAAGCCCAAACAATCATTCACATTTCACCTGTTCGAAGTGATTTCCCGTGGCTGCTGAGCGAGTTTCAACCATAAATTTCTTACTGAATATATTACACAACTTCGCACCAAAACCATTGCGCCCACCTTGAAAATGATTCTTTTCTTTTCAATCGATTCTTTTATTTATGCTATCATTGAAATCACCAATGGAAATTCGATAGAATCATTTAACAACAGAAAAAGTCGCATGTAAAGAACACGTAAAGGAATTGTCTCCTATTAATTTCACAAACAACGCTCGTCACCAACCAATAATTTTGATTTCAGAGTCGTCATAATTCGACGACGTTAGCAAGGTACCAAATATAAGCGTTGGTATGTAAACACCCTCCTCTGAGTGTATCTCCACCGGAATACCTTCACCATCATTCCAGACCGACACTTCATTACGATCTCTACAAAACATTCTCTATTTTCTCATAACATTTCTGAGGGAATCAACCAATGCTGGAATGAGTTATTTGGATTTCATATATGCATCCACAAGGCAGCAAACTCACTTATCGATATCTACTCGAATCGAGGTCATAGTCGGATCGCGTTGTTTATTATCGGCTGCATTCACTAGAACCTCATCAAATATCTTAATTAGTGCCGGAACATAGCTCAACTCACGTTTGCACATTCTCTTCAATTCCACATCATATAAATATATATTCTGAAATTTCACTTGCTTCCAGCATCCATTTATTTCCTCACATATCCAATGTTTTCACACAATGAAACGCAAAGTATTCTCAAAATATCGCACGCAAATTGCAAGAAAATTTCAATCAACGAATACGAAATTCATATCTTTCAAGTGATTCAGAAAAATTTCCGCACAAGTTATTTGTTTTCATGGAAAACTATATAGGATCCAAGATGTTGTTGATACGGGATTCAAGATTCAATGAACGCACACACACATTAAGCGATCATACACAAACCTGAGTTTCTGAGGGCAGTGTGGAACCCACATAAGTGTCAGGTCTTAGCAGAACATGTTTTAGTGGTGAAATTCGTTGGTATTTCTCTTTTCTGACGTTCATTGCCGTTGACGTTGACGTGCGATTCGATTGCAACACTTAAATTTGATTTGCAGTCTCTCTATTTCTCATTATCATGAAATGAAACGTTCAAAATGCCATTGATGTATGGATGGATGATGGCCTTATTGATGCGATCTACTTCTTCTAGCATTCTTTGAAAGAAGAGTCGATAATATTACAGACTGAACAACTCATTAGTTCAGTACAAGACGGATGGATATCCATTCACATCCCCGATTACAGAAAATTCTTCAACTCTCGCAATTGTTGTGATATATAAAATCAATTGTTTAGGCCCAGAATAGTGCTCGAATCGATCAGCTTTAATCAAGTAAAATAGTAAAGATGCTATCGATATCCCCTTTTGCTGATCAATTGCAAGACCAGAAATCGCCTGTCATTCATTGCTTACAGTTTCTTCCCTCTCAACTAAACAAGGTTACAAGACCACCCTTAATCGCAGATTTAACATTTCCATTGTCAAGAACGAAAAAACCCAGTAGAAAACTAAATAAAAACTTCATCAAATTTGATGTTGCGGAACGGTAAACTTGAGTCTTTTCGCTGAAATGAAATTGCTCTGACGATGAGTTGAAAATCAATTCCTGAAGAGAAATCATACCAACTGATCGAAATCTGCTTCATGTTTTCCAGTGAGAACACTAGTGGAAAACCTAGAATTTGCCTTTCGGGAATTACCGGACTTTCCATCCGAAAACAGGAACCTCCTACTGACTGTATTCTGACCACAACTATTGCCATATTTGACACCGAATAATGCTAAGCACTTCACTGAACGTAAATTCCTTCGGAAGCCATTTGCGCGACTGTTGAATGTCGCTGCTCTTGATAACATCGACAGACAACTTCGTCAATCTGAATTCATCAAGCACTTACAGTGTTCGCCTTTACCGTTAAAGGCTTATCAATCAGTGAATGATAAGATTATGTCGTCTTGATCACCACCTAGACCTAAGTCGTCGCCCTTCTTCACCTGCTTATCCCATGCTCACACCCGTCATTCGCGCATATCTCATCGACCTAAAACTATCGCCCAAAACTTTATCTATTCGAACTTTTTCACTGGTCGTAATGCCATAGCAAAAAAAGCTACACCTCCTGGCTCAATACAATTCACAGAAAAGAATGCAAACAAAATCTTCAGGCCACTGTGTGAGTGCATAATAAAATCAAACTTTAATTTCATGTATAACGCAATGGAAGAAACGCAATTCTAGACTGCATATTACCCTAACACTATCTACCCTAAATGCAGTAAATATTCTCACTTCAATTGGCCCTCGTCACAACGATAAACTCACGAAATCGGAAACGTGTGCATCAAATCATATCATCATATTATGACTGATACGAGGCTGGCTGTAAATCTTCAAAATTGTACAACTGAATTACTTTTATTCATTATTCGCAAACATATCGAACCATAACAATAACGGTAATAATAATATCAATAATCATAAATCATAGTTCAGAAAATTTACATCTCAAATATGAATTCAATCTAATCACCAACGAAACTCTCTCTATGAAAATTCATCACACAAGCAACAAATATATACAAAAATAACTACTAATTAAATCAATGACAGTGACAATCATCAACGTAACAATCACAAAAACAACTAAAATCAGCTCTAATACTTCGAATTCCTTCCTCCCACCGTTTTGTACCGTTTCACATAATACCAAGTCCCAACTTCGGTCTTCTGCTTCAATCTGTACATGTCCATATCGTCCTTCCAATACCTCAAACAAACAAACTCGTCAACGAATCAATCTTCACCTCAACATTAAATTCGACTAAAGTATCGTCTCCTCTACTCACCTATTGAATCGTTTATATCCGGCTCGATCGAAATCCGGTATTGTTTTATCGGGGAACAAACCAGCCCAATGAGCCTGAATATGAGATAATATTTATGAAAGAACAAGAATAATAAAACTACAGAAATATTGACAATAATAATAACAGTAATAATGAAAGTGATACTGATATCCAACCTGCATAACACAACGCTCTATCCTCAACTGCTGTTTCTGACATAAACCAGTCAGTTGTCTCGGCAAAACAGTACCATCTTCACGCATAAATTGTTCCAAAATCAGAACATCACTGTACTTCACCTAAGAAACAACACATTGAAAATCGAGTTCATTCTCGGAAAAATTCTGCCTGCGCATCGAATCAAATTCCCATTTGGAAAACCCAAGTTTCAAAGACGAATTCTCCAAAAATTCACTTTCAAAAATTAAAATTCCCAGGTCGCTCACTCAACCAAATCAAATCAATTCAGATTACGATCAAAAGTCTCCAAAAATATTCTTCTCGAAACACTTCAATCCGTCAAAATTTCATGAAACTCAGAAAAATTCTTTTCTACCTTAATGGGTATGTTACATGTACAAAGTGAACACGTATCGTCACTTTTTTTCAACACTTTTCTTTGATCCGGATCGGGCACATCCACTAACTGCACTGTTGTCGTATCGCCGACAGTCTCGATTGATACTGAAGTCGCAAATTTTTTTAAAATATTTATCTACTCAAAGATGCGACCCAACCTCAAAAATGTTCATCCTCTTCGATCAGGATCCCAAGCGAAATTACTTCATTTTCTGACGATTCCCACCGAATCCTCTTTGAAATGTTCACAAAACCAGCATCATTTTATCACCTCACTGTCATGAATTTCCACAAAACTCTCGAAAAAACCTTTGAGAAACTTTCAGTGAGGTTTTCGACGGAATTTTTAGAGTATCGAACAAATCTTCATCAGCAGTATAGAATGTTAACTCAATCGAATCACCATCAGTAATTCAAAACAAAAGCCGTACTGATCCTGTACCGAAATATATACACTTACTTTTTTTCACCGAACACGATGCGCTCCTATGCAAATTGTTCGCCAATCGTAACCGAAAAGATGATGCAACAGCAGCCGAGTGTTTCATAAGATTCAGTAACATTTTCACATATATACACTCCCTGTTAACACTTCAGAAATCCATTCCCTCAAATTTCATTGTGTTAAATATTTCAACATTATACACCTACACAGTCTATCCTCGTTATATCTGATTTTAAACAACGTCAACACTCAAAGGAAACCGTACTATAACATCAAGTTCACTCAATCTGAACAACTGGAAATTAAAAGCAACTGCAAACCAAAATCTCCAACGAAACATCACCATCATCATCCCGAATGAATTTTCTTTTGCAAACAACAAACCCTAAAATAAACCCTCAAAATGACCACAACAAAAAACCCTTAATAAAACCCCTATGTTATGGTACATGACAAATTGGGAATGCCCCAAACAAGGACTGATCCACCATCCCTTACCACTGTCACCACATGCACTATATCCCTACCTAGCCATCATAACCATACAAATTTCATATTACTCCTTAATTTCATACAAATTAAATTTCAACAGATAAAATCACTTCATCACGTCAATAATTCAGTACTGCGCTTCTCACACATTCAGTAAAATTCGACTAGAAATGTCAAAAATTTGAAGTCAAAAATTTTATTGTATCAATTTTTATCCAAGAATAACTTATCGATTCAATGACAATGACATAAGTGGAGACGATGTTATATAAATAATGATAATAATAATTATAACAATAATAATAGTAATAAAAACAATAACAATAAAACGGTACTAATAATAATGATGATGATAATGAACAAACCAAGCGAACAACTCATACACGTGATGAAATTCACTCAAAACAATGTTTGTAATTAATTAATCGAAACAGTGTAAAAATTCAAAATTCAAGACCGACCGCATACAAAACTATTATTGTTCTCATATGTAACTGCATAAAGAAGCAAGATTCATTTCATTAAGAACATCAGAAAATAAATGGAAGTCGAACACGCATAACAAAATTAAAAGTTGCGTCACCTTCGAAAACATTCCAAAAAATTTTCGTCATAAAGCCATAAATATCTGCCTGAATCTCATATATTCACAACAATTGCATCCAACCTTGTTCTCCCCACAACAACTTCACCTCATATATTCAATTATCAAATCACCAAAACAATATGAAAGTCTCAAAAACAATTCATTACTTCCTATTTCCAGAATACAATCCACCACAACTTAGTATCGCTCCATCCTAACAAGCACATATCCCACCTACTCAACACTTTCAGTCTAGCCAAAACTTCGAACTTCCAAACTCATTTCAAATTTATAATCATTCCCAAACCCCAACCAGCTAAATGAAGCAATCCTTCAGGTTAATTAAAGAATCCAGGTCATATCATATTCGCTTAAAATGACACAAATTCGATTCAGTAAACAAGAGTGGACATTGAAAAAAATACAGACAGCCAGCGGATACAACAAGTGTTAAACGAATATCGTATTGCTCATTATCAGTTTCCCATTCGAAACAAAAAACAAATAAATTCACAACTCAGCATTGCAATGATTGAATAATTTCAAAGTTCAGAACATAACTCGAAATATGAATTTTAAAACAACTTCAATAACAACAACATTATAATATAAATTATGATTTTTTGTAACTAAACGCTGTCTCCGTTCCACCTCTTCACCAACAATTGGAATATTCCGTCATTCACCAAAACCATCAGAACAGCTTCGACATATTCAAGATGCAACCAGCAGTGAGATACGCAATTTAAAAAGAAAAACAATTGAATCTTTGCCTCTTGATTGTTTAGCAGGAGCCACCAACCTGCTCTTGATAAACCTGAAGCAAAACCGAATTATCAAATTCAACTCAATCGAAGTTATCAACTTTCGATCAAACGAATCAATCTGAATATCAAAACCATCGGGTAAGTGTAATATCATCTCTGTAATAAGATCAACAAGCGAACGCACAATCAAAATCAAACCTCAATAACATCGTCCTCCTCCATTTCCAAAGTCTTCGGTGTATCGTCATCGTTTATTCGACGACCATCGAACAGAAAACGAAGCGAATTCACCTGCACGCCTGTTCGATCCGCATACGACTTCTTCAATTTCGCCATACTCGTCCCGTATTTCACACGGAAGTGCACCTCATTCGAATCCTCAAACACAAGAATTTTCACATTCATGAAATAACTTTAAAAAGTGACATACCCAACGAAATATCACTGGATAAGTAGGGATAATCGGAAAATTTCATGAAAACCATGAAACAACGAATGGAAACAATCAGAAATTGTGCATGCGTCAAGTAAAATTCAACGTTACCTGGCCTACCACCTTCAATTTGATGTAATCAGGTGCTGCAGGTGCGGCTGGTGGAGCAGCAGAGTCGCCAGCTGCTTGAGCTTCGTTATCAGCCATTATTTATCGAGATGGACGTCGAGTTCACAGATAACAGATCAACTGAATTTGCAATAAAAATAACAATGACGAAAGAACAAATACATGCTCAGTCTGAATTCGCATCCGTTGTCTACAAAACACAAACAAAAGCAAATATATAATCCGGTCATAATGTCTTAAAGAAAATGTGATCACTGAATTCGAATGGACTTTCCGCTCGATTCATCAAAATCAGGATAATTCCTACAACATTACCAAATACTGAATAGTGGAATAGTTAAAACAAGGAGGGATATGACACTGATTTATAGTGATAGCCGAAATTTTGCAACCGATTCCTAAAAAGCACAAGTTTTCGCGAAAATGAGACAGAAATATTTTCAGTGAACCCAAAATTCCAGGAATTCATGGCCGCAACATGAGAAGGCAAAGGCACAGTTGAGGTCACGTGCCGAAGCAATGAAACCACGCCAAATTGACAACACATTTCACATTATCAACACTACGCATCACACGGTTAATATGTTGAAATATTTAGAAGTTATGAAAGACTTGCGAAATCGGCCTTTGTTGAAGGCAAAAATTATTTTAAAACAACCCTTCCGACTGCAAGTCGATTCATTATGAACCATCAACATTTATCTTTAAATGACGCGTTTCGAAATGGCTTAGCGGGTGATGAACGTTTAGTTACTTGCCAAGTAGTACCATCACAGCATAGTACCCGGCTATTTGGCCCCCACAATTCTTTCCATAGAGCAGTGGCGCTTGTTTAAATGCATTGCACACAATAGAGCGATGTGCGTATTAGGGTAGCACTACAGGGGTTACCAATTCAAGCCCACCGTACTTTTAAGTTTGACCAGTAACGTATTAATATATTTCCATCATTCGATCCAACGGAATCTTTGGATTCAGAAAACATAATTTCGTTGAGAAATTTTGCCTCTTCGAAGAGATATAGCAAGTTTCTTAATGCTATAGTGATTACCATATTTCAGTCTACCATACTCTCAACTTTGCCCAATAACGTAGTGATACATTTGCACCATTCGATCGAGCGGAACAGAACGTCTGGATTCAGAACAGCACAATTTTGCTGAGCGATTTAGAAAAAAAAACACAAAAAATACAATTATGCATGCAGAAATACATTATATTGTCTATTCACTATCAGCAGTTTTTTAAAGTTGTTCTTAAGCATCTTGCTGCTAGGAAGCGATTTGCTTATGAGGTCAATTCGAATGCTTACAATAGAAATTAAATACGTTGAATGTCTCAATTGTATCAATGGTAATTTCACATGCGTTCCTCATTGACTGCAGCTGAATGTGCTGTTAATGAAGAAAATCTTACAATCACAATCAGATGTCATTCCTGAGGCAATGATAAATCCTTATGGTGTAGTCTCCGGCAAAAGCAAAAGTTCGAAATCTGATTCCTTTTTGATGATACAATGTTAAGTAGCTGATCAGAGATCAAAGCTTTTTGCCATGATGTGCTCTCAATACAGTGGAAATTTCGCAATACCCTTCTGAATGCACTCTGTCAAAAACCGTCAAACGACGTTACATACTTACAATGCTTTAAACACGCACGTGTACACCCACACACGCTCGCATCCGAGGCATGACACTCCAGAATCATAAAGCCTCTGCATCTCTACTTTCTCGTATATTCTCATGTTATTTCCCCTCTCAGTAGTCATCGCAGTGCTATTTCGACAATTCTCGGCCAGCTAACGAGAGCAACCACCCCACCTATCAATCGATTTTCAGCCCATCTAACTCCACCAAAATGCTTTAACTTGTTTTTATTTCACTTACAGGGACTGTACGGCTGACTTACAATTGCTATTAATTGAATTTGTAATTTTCGATCGCTTTTCGTTTTTTTCGTCATAATCTAATAAGACTTTTTGCCTCCATTGGTTTTTTGATCATTCAAGCGGTCAAATCAAGTGATTTGATAAATATGATTTCGTTCGAGATCTTCGAAGTGTGATCAGATGGTCGAATTTATTCGAGTGGTTTCGTTGTTGAGTAGATCATTCGGTTTAGATCATTTTTGACTGTTCTCCAATCGTGGGCTTGTGTGTTTTTGCTATTGATTTCATTCGTTTTCTTTTGAGACGTGCGGTTTGGTACTGCCTTCATGGAATCAATCTCGTCGCTGTTCGACGTTGTATCGGAAAGATGGAAAAGGATCAAAAGGAACTCAGCAGAATGCAACTCAATCGCACTTCATGTGCAATCGATGCAATCGAATCGCGTGCGATTTTATCTGAAACGAGGTAATCACATCCCTATGGTATCATTTGTCCAGTAACTCATCAATGCATCGATAACATTATTCCTTTTCAGGTTCAGCGCAACACGAACCGACAGCGACTTCATAGTTCCAGTAAGGCAATCGTCATTCGACTGAAGTGGAACTGGAGATACTTGGCGATTCATACGGATATCGCGGGCGTTTGGTGTGTTTGGTGGTTTTGAGGCGAATCGATGGAATTTGTGCTTGAAGACGATATGGCGACGAACAGAATGTGAGCAATACGACAATACTGCTATTTTGGAAACAACAACAGACGACTACTAATCGACAAACTGTGTGGTATATCAAGTGGTATTCAGATCACAGGCCAGTTTCTCATTTGATATTAGCACTTCAGTGACAATAGTAACAAATCATACTTTTATGAGTCAGAAGTAAGTTTGAGTTGGATGGTTGAGATGAGTGAGCGATACTTTTGGGTGAAATAGTAGACGGAGTAGGATGAATTCTGAAATTAGGACTTGCAGAATAAATGCTGTTGAATGGGTTCAGTTGACATTTGTTTAGTAGTTATGCTTGGTGATATGGAATTATTTGTAGACTTTGTGAGGATTAATCTGTTGTAAATACACAACCATTCCCATCCTCTACTTGCATTGTGTGGATCAGATGAATACACATGCAAGGGCTATGAATGATGAATAAACGTGCTGACATATGTAGCGGTCATTAGCTATTGATAGTTTTGATGAAGTAATCTAGCTTGTGCCCAGAAAAATATCATCGATGAATTGATAAGCAAATATGCAATCAACTGAAGATTCGATACAATAGATCAGAATAACCTTCACATAAGGGGAGAGGGGGCAGGGTGGGGGTTGCTATACACCTGTCGGCTAGACCCAGGCCTAAGCCAAGATATTGTCACGCACCTAAGCCAGTTTCATACGATCAGTTTGAAAGATGAAGAGCAACAGAGGGAAAATGGATGATAAATTCATAAGATTTAGAATATACTTAAGATTGAGCGCAATAGGATCATATCAGTTAATTGCCATTAGATCCAGTTGTTTCTTTAATTTCATTTTCCTTCGTTCATTTACATTATTATGATGTCAATAAAATTCGCTGTTGTTCTAAATTTGATATCGTTGTTATGTTATTTTTATGAATCGTATTGTTATAGTATTGTTGTGAATGTATTGATATTGTATTGAGTATTATTATGAATGTATTTCATTCGATATTACTGTTGATTTCGCATTATAATTATAAATTGAATATTTGTCATTGAATTGTAATGATTCAATTGAATTACATTATTATTCAATTGAATTATATTATTATTTTAAATTGAAATTTTATTATTCAACATCAGTAGTGTTGTAATTCTTTCTGACCATCGATTTTCAATTCATTGAATATTATTGTGAATATATTTCATTCGAATTTATTAATGCTGGTTTAATCTTATTCATTATAATTTGAAAATTATTCAAGAATACAATTTTATTACAAATTATTCGAGACTTTTATTGCTGATTGGCTTGGCTTTGTTATTGTGAGCCTATTCTCAGGGAGTGAATTTGTGAAAAAATAGATCGGTTTCTCTAGTTGATATGAAGAGTTGCATGCGAAATAGAATTGTATTCTTGAATTGAATTGAATGGAATTGTATTTTTGAATTCGAGTTTATTATTACAAATTGGTTAGCATGTACTGAACATTGTTTTGTGGTTCTTGAGTTGATATGGTTGTATCAAGATGATGTTCTTGCAACACATTATCATTTGTAATCTCTTTTACAAATGAAGATGCGTTGATATTGTATCAAAACGACACATTTGTGTCTCCAAATGTTCCAACTATGGTTCTAAATTCTTGAATATTATGTCGTATTATGAAGTTATTTTGTTGATGAGAATTTCATAAAGTTGAAATGAAAAAGAACCATAGAATGTTTATTTTGAAGCTAATCACGCTTCTACTGATCGGATTCATCAACCGACCAGCTTGATTAGTTTCGTGATGTTTTTTGAAACTATTTGAATATTGTATTTCAAATTATTCGACTTTGTTATTGC
>JAPYMA010002540.1:0-16782 GCA_035041965.1 Anisakis pegreffii
TTATTACATCACTTATGGCAATCGCCTAACGCTGTTGGAGTTGCTGATCAAATTGGGGGAGGGTGGAGGGGGGAGGGGGAATACAAGTACATGTTTGTATTTCCGAAACGCAGGCATTCGACAGACCAATCAGCGTTGTAAAAACCTACCAACTGCAGTATGATTACACAGATCATACGAACGATAACATTCCTTGAAAAACGAGAAGCAAGGCAACCTGAAGCCATCGCAATGTTTCAACTTGCTGTTAAGACATCTTCTTCGCTGACTGGCGCATTCTGGAAATGAGCAGCTTTCTTATCAAAACATTACGCCGCTCAGCATCAAACTCGAATTGATTCGTCAACAATCACAGGAAATCAGGCACTTCAAAAGAGCAAATTCCTCTAGAGTATCTGCTTTATATTAATGATCTATTTCAGGAGGGATGCATCCACGCAATCAAATACAACATCACACACCCGCAGGATTTCCGGAGTTGTTAGCATTATGCTCCACCTCGGATGCGCTCGAGTTTGAGTCCACCTGCGACCTAGCGCTTCCTGTAACTCATATGTTGACTCGTCTTGAAAATCAACATTTCGCCGCAAATGTGAATAATTATTTCTGTGCTTGCTCATTTTTCGTTACGTTTCGTTTCATTATTTTGAGCAGACTTGCGTATCAGCAATTTGAATAGGTTTCAATGCGAAGAGCGAGTAAAGCTTCACTGAGCTACATAGACGTTCAATCATCCAAGTTCGGAGTGAAATTAATGCACTCGCAATACATTATGTCGATTTTGGGCCAACGTTTTGATGTTTTCGAATGTATCCAAAGAAATATATGTTCAGGGTATTTGGCCAGTTTCAGAAACGAATTTATTACGTCAGGAATGGCGAAAGGTTTGTTTCTTCAAAGAAGTTGCTTATGAAATTGTGGAAAGGGGAGGGAGACAGGTAAACGTCTCGAGAACGCAAGCGTCCGATTGAGCAACTAGCATTGTCCAAACTTACCAGTTTCACGACGCTTGCACATATGAAATAAACGAGCACAGCCGCGCGGAGAAGTTGGGCAAAACCTCGGATACTCCTTGGAACCGCAAGGTCGCGGCGGGGCGTTAAGGCATTGCGTCAGATGATAAAAGCAGTCTGAAAATAAACGCTCGTTAAACCAAAACCTTCGCCGTTGAGCATCAAAATCTATTTCATTTGGCAGCTATCATGCAGTGTAGTGGCGCTTAATGCCAGACATCGTGCACAAATGACTCTGTTGAGAAGCAACTTTATGGCTGAAGGGAGGAAAGTGATCCCGTCGTGAAAGAAGGTGGAGGGAGGAATGATGATCGTTTTTATCTACAGTGTTGGTTTTATGTGACTTGAGGAGACGGACACGTGAAGCCTCGATCAACACCCGCAAAATTCCAGGTGGCTAGCAGCAGTTGCAGCTTAAGGTGGTGATCTAGCAACTTTATCAAAAGTTGTTTGACGTTTCATGCATGGGCTGATGGAGACTGACGTGATCATTCCATTACTTTACGGATTGCTTGTGCGAGGTATCGGGGCTTTCGAGCCGGATTCTACCTCCAATCCAACTCTTTTCATCACTGATATGTTGATTCATCGTCATTTATCCGAAATAATGATCGAAAAGTGGCCAAGGATAAGAGGAGTAATCTTCAAAAGCTCACCTGTTGAAACAACTGCAGTCAGAGGGATTGTCAAGAGCGCAGCAAGCAAAGTAACCTCCATACTGATCGGTTCGGATGTATCGGTGTAGTGAATGTGTTCGTCAAAGCAGAGACGACTTTGTAGTGTTTTTAGACGTAGCTGCAGCCATTTTACCATGCACTTTTTGTTTAGTGTTGAAAATCAAGCCAATTGATATTCATAACTGAGTCAACCTCGCTTCGTGAACAGAATAACGTCATCGATATCACGAAGTCGAACAAATGGAGCTGAATTTCGTGCAGCGATGAAAAAAAAGCGTTTAATTTTGAATAAAAATTAGTTTGATAGGAGCATGCCCACACATGAAATTCCCGTATACACAAACAGCATATTAATAATGCACAGAAAAACGTTGTTAGCAGTTATGACTACGTTTAACAATAGTGCAAAATCCAGCGAAACAGTTGGCGATGAATCGACATCAAACGTAAATTGGTTCATTCGACAGAACCCATTATATGAATTTGCAACCAACCAGTATCGGTAATGTAAAATTAACATCACACCAGACGTTAGTGACCAGCGAAACTATGCCGATTTGTAACCACGACTGGACTGTCTTGCAAGCACCCGTATCACTGTACGCATCCTTCGATAACATTCTAGATTGATCATGAAGCGGTTAATTTCACGTAATCCATATTGCGCTCCCCTAAAATTATGTTTGCGGGGAGGGAAGCCAGAACAAACCAACTCGTCTGCACTTGCCCTAGATGTTTACCTTATTGACCTGTTTAAGTATTATAGATGCAAAGATCATTGCTACTTTTTTAGTTGGATGAGAGTGCTCAAGAGCACAGCCTTTGCCTGTGCTCAAGAAGTAACGACAAAAGATATAAATTAAGCTAAATAATTTTGAAATAAACAATGCATATCATAGGTCATCACTCATTGCGCGAACAAACGTTTGCAACGAAACGTTCACGAGCGAAGCGTGACCAAACAAAATGTTATTTTACTAACCTTTCATGTAATCTGCTCAGTTTAGAAATGGAAGACAATTGTTTTGCACGGTGTGATACTCTCTACACGACGGCATATCTACGGAAATAAACGTGCACATTTAAGCAGGCAGTGACTCAAATCGTTTTTCTCAAACTGTATTGCGATGTAAAATAAATCCGGCATAATGGAACGTAGACCAAAACTACTGACATCCTAATCTAAGGATGACATGAACATTTTCTGGATCAGCTTAGATGTCTATTCGTTAATTTAGAAAAAAAGGCATAACGAGAGAAATGGATTGCGCTAATTTGCGTACAGAGACATTTGTATTCGTGGAAAACGAACAACTGTGCTGCATGATTCAGAACTGAATTCATGGTAATTTATTCATTACTGCACATTAAGTGGGATAATTTTTGATGAGATTGGCTACCTGCACAACTATTCAGCTGAATTTAAAGGTTCTGATACGTTCTTCGTACACGAATGAAACGCAAATTGTATGATCTGCAAATCGTCATGCGACATCAATATTTGAATGCCGATTCTATTGTTTTAAATAACAATTCGATTGGTAAGAACATGTGCACCCATGAAATTCCCGTGTACACAAGCAGCATACCAATACTTTACAGAAAAACGTTGCTAGCAGTTTTGATCACATTTAGCGATAGGGCAAACCGAAATAAAACTGTTGGCGATGAATCGACATCAAACGTAATTTGATTCGTCTGACAACACCCATAATATGAATTTGCACACATCGGTAACGTGATAACTGGCAATTTTACAAACGCCGGTAGCGTAATTTTAACCGTGTTTTTATCCATAAGAATGCAATTTTAAATTCAGAGTCTAAAAGCAGAAGAGAACTGAAAAACGGACGTTACTGTGTCTAATTCTGAAAATAGAAAATCCGAACAATTTAATTTTGATGATAAAAATTTACAAATTAAGTGCACGATCTCATTTGTGAAATATCAGTGCGATTGATATCCAATTACAAGATATGTGCGCTTCACATTCGAATTTTACGACTTCAATAACACGAAAGATGACAATAATCTGAGGGAAAGATCTAGTTTTGGAGATAGGAAATCGAACGGATGTGTAGTGCATTCAGTTAGGTATATGGCATCGTTATGGATGAATTCAGATTACATTCGAGAATTTTCTGAGCTATAAACATCACCACAAATATCCTCAATACGAAACGATGATCTGCATTCAACTATAGATCAGAAGCATGACTCTACACATTTCGTCAAAGTTTCTTGATACTTCTGGTTTGAAGATAACCACGCAACGTTTCGATATTCTTCTGCGACTTATCGTTGAAATCTCCTAAAAATCTCCTAAAAATCTCCTAAAACTGTTTTTTTCAATTTTAGGAGATTCCTTGCGACTTACCTTCGTCACATAAGAAAACGCAGGTCTACCAAGATCAAGTTCCACTCTTCTCTGATTTTGCAAACCCTCACCAACGTTGGTCGAATAACATGACGAACGGTTTATGCCACCTTGTTCTTGATCAGCCTGGAGGTCTCTTGACGTCTCTTGGTATCCACTGTGTGAGCCGACAAGTCCAACGATTTTCAGACATTCTTGCGACTTGACCTGCCCAGCGTTTTTTGTTGATGTTCATCTCGGTTACCGCGTCTTTTACTCCAGTCATGCGAGGCAAATCTTCGTTCTTTATTCAGTTTGTTCGGGAAACAGTGCACATTTACCTTTTTGTCGCTCTTTCTGTGATAGCAAACTTTTCTTCTGCGATTTTCCGGGTAGCCTATTTCTCACAAGCATAGAGCATAGCTGGAAGAACTGTCGTGTTAAAGACGTTCGCTCTGGCCTTCATTGGTAGGGTTCGGTCCGTCAGGACTGTGTGATATTTTCCGAATGCAATCCAACCTGCTCTTCTTCTTCTTTCCCATTCTCCGTCAAACAGTTGTTAGGGTCCATTTGGCGAACGAGATAAAATAACTCTGCACATGTGAATGGAGTGATGTTGCTCTGAATAGCAAAACTCTGAAAGGAAAATACCCATCTGGAGCATATATTTTAGGAGATGGTGAATCGGATTAATCATATCCATATGGCTTAGAGCTAAGTGATCTTGAGAAGCGTATGACCGTTCACAGTCGCTTATCCGACATTGAATGACATTTCAGATCAGATAGCTGAATTCAGATGAGTTGAATTTGCTCAGCAGTTGAATCAATTTTGGGACCATCAAATAGAGAAGATTTTGCTGAATAAGAAAAGTGAGATAATGCTAAGTTCCACTGATACAGTCAAACTTCCTAAGCGTTCCTGCTAGTTGAGCCATTCTACCAAGGCACCTATATTTCACAATGTATTTGATCTCGTTGTCGATTATCCATCAGCGCTTATTTAGGGGATTGATAGAGATGATTTCCAGGTGATTCTAGATAGGCACATCTGTTATTGGATGATACTGTTTACTCAAAGTTGCATTGACGATTTGCTGAAACCATCTCACGTAGTTGAGCCACTCATTTTCAAAACATTCTCTTGCATTGATCAGTGTGTAGAAGGAATAAGCAGTATCTGGGCCACTATTTTCAAACCAGCAGTAGTTTCAAATTTGCACTGCAGTGGCTCTATTGACGACTTTTTGAAACCATCTCACGTGGCTCAGATGCTCATTTTCAATGCATTTACCTGCTTTTTTTGAGCGCATTCCCTTCCATTCGATGTCACTGAACTGTCATCGAGTTCTCAAGCAAAGCTGCGCGCATATTCGGCTCATAAATAATGCTCGCTTCGTCGTTGTAAGAAAGTGATATTCTTATAGTTCCATTATACCATTGCATGGAAAATGATATAAATTATCATCAATAGAGCGTTTTACGCTTGCTGTTTGCAATCTACCTTGAAATCCGTTTCACAATGAATAAATTATCCACAATTTTATCCTTGATCTATTTTCACGCCAATTCAACGTCGAATTCCATACAAAACATTCAAGATTTCTTGAAAAGTCAACAACTTCTTCAATAATTATGTTTATTTCTCTGCTGATTTATGCCCCTCATAACTTAATTTTTCAATGCACACATACATACACACATTTTGTAATGGTTCAATAAGAAGCAATCATTTTTGAATGATTTTCGATTCGTCTAAATTGAATTGTATACATTGTTATAATTCATTTATAGTTCACCATATGTTTTGTGTTTTAGTGTTTTTATGAGTGCAAATTTCATATGTAAATATGAGTGAATCGATTGTGAAATTTATCATCGAATTTGATTTCGCTTTTGTTGTACGGAAATATGAAATATGTTCGGTATTATTTCATTTCAAAGTTTTGTATTGATTGAATCGACGACGAGTTCGTACAATTTCCATCAAAATTTACACATTCCAGCAATAGGCTGTCAATTGGAATGAACTTTTCAATGGGGGTATGAACGAAATATTTGTGTTTTGCATTGATAATAGGAAATGAGGGATGAGAATGGATCCGAAAGTGATATTTTGGTATGGAATGGATCGGATCGAGTGAACGTTTAATGACGTCAACAACATATGGATCAACGCTGTATTATCGGTGCTGGGATATTGATGTTGCGATTGACGTTATTAATATCAGCTGTTCACTTTTTGTTTATTAATGTTGTTGAGACTGAGATTATTGTTGTCGCTGAGATATCATTATTTTTATATTTATGTATCTAGTGAGTGGGTTGGACCCAGCTTTAAGAACTATTTCTGACTGGCACACTTAACTTGTTGAGCGATTGAAAGGATATCAGTGTTTGCACATCTTGTTTTTGCCTCTTTTATTTAGCCGAATAAACTGCCCAACTTAAAGAAAGCTAAAAGCATTTAACAATCATTTCACTGTATTATTTACAAGTACTCTTGCATTATTTCACGATTCATTATGTTTATTCCATTTTATTGATAGTATATTTCTGGCTTTTATATCTATCTATGAATGCTGTTATTTATTATCGATATTATAAATTGTTCGATCTCCTTCATTCGGTGCGTAACTTCGCTGCCACATCGCGCCATTTACTTCAGCAACTTATAGTAAATATATGGTGATTCTCATTTAATGTTTCCTAGCATTGATCTAATTCCGTTCTATCATACTTTATCTGTACGTCGTTCTATCTTCTCGATTAGATCAAATCAACCAATGACGGATATAACGATATGGGAAGTGATGAGCGATTATACGATCGAAATGGCTATAATACTGAGTGATGATGCAATTAGATTTATGACAATACTGATAAGATATGATAATAATAAATTGTGATAATAATAACATTAATGATAGTGATAGCAGTAATAATAATTTCAAGTAATGGCATCGGATCTCGCTGCAAAATTCGCTGAAAGTGAAATCACTCCAAATGTTATACCAAACCCTCCGGCGCAAATGCTTAACGTGAGTTTGCATGTATTTTTAATTGCAGTATCACTATTATCTAGCGATCGTTTCATTGCAGATAAAGTGATCAATCAACCGCCGAAGCATTTTCTACGTTGATTATAACAAATTAATCGTTCATATGCATAGATTTACTAAATAACTATTCATATGCCTATATATATATATATATATATATATATATATATATATATATATATATATATATATATATATATATATATATGACTACTTCTACAGTTTTTATTTTCAGTGTAATTGGGACGGTATCCAAGTGCAACCAGGACAAACCATGTCCACTCGCAATCTACGATTTGCACCTCGTGTGACACTGAAAGTCGATCCTGAGTCCACGTTCACACTGATCATGATTGGTACGATTCAGTCGATTTACCAATAAGATGTCCTAAAAAAATATCCTCGAAAATACGCATTGTCAGACGATATTTGAAAGCTGTAATGCATCCAAAAATCAAACACTTCCCTGGGAATTGCATAGAAATAAGGTGGATCAGTTGTGTAATGCTCGCTATCAAAAGTCGCTTCGGTCAGGTGGAAGTCCCCCCAAAAAAAACAGAAATCAAGCCGATTGCATAATAATCACACTTTCAGATCCCGATAATCTTTCACGTAAAAATCCATCAGTTGCCGAATGGCTGCATTGGTTGGTGAGTGGTTGCGTTCTATTATTGTTCTTGATTCACATGTGGTTGTTTTTAAAAGCGAACACGACTCGATGAACGGATAACAGCCGCTTTGTTACTATCCGTTTGGAACGGTTCAATATCTCAAGATATTACACAGATTAGCACACGAATAAGTGATTAGGGATAGAGTTAGATGGAATGCGATCGCAAATATTACATTCATTATCATTAATACTAATAATAATAATAGTAATAATAATCATAATAATAATAATAATAATAATAAGAACAAGAATAAGAATAATAATAATTGTTATTATTATCATTACTATTATAGTGTAGTTTTTACTATTACTATTATTGTTAGTATCACACGTTATCATCAAGTTTAACAACAAGTTTGACGGTACTAGAATAATACAAGTTTACTACTCAGTAAGATCTAATTTTTTGCAGGTAACCAATATTCCAGCAAGTAATATCAATGAAGGTATCAATGGAGGTCAGTCTAACTAAAAAACTTTATTATTATTGTTACCGTCTTTATTGTTATCACTGCTATTATCATGCTCAGGGCAGCATCAATGTACATATGGCAGTCCCGCACCTCAACCCCGTACTGACCTGCATCGTTACGTGATACTACTATTCGAGCATCAAGGCCGTCGTGTCCAGGTACCGCAGTTCAGTTCACGTGCCAAATTCAATGTGAAGAAATTCATGGAAAAACACAACCTAGGTAAGTGATTTCTACTGAATTGCAAGTGTTTATCATTGTTGATATTATAATGGCTATTTTATTATCACTCTTACTACTATTAATGTCGCCTGTGATTATCATTACTAATGCTAATGAATAGAAATTTGGTGCAGGCGATCCAATAGCGGGTAACTTCTTCTATGCCCAACACGAAGGATAGATAGGATTATGAATGCAGAAAAAGCGTAAACACCGAGAAATATTCGAAGCGTTAATGTGATCTTTCGTTTTTGTGCGTATCAAGAAATTACGCCATTATAGGTGGATGTGATTTTTTGCTATGCAGTTACAGATTCGTTGCAATATTCTCTCGATCAGTTAATGTAACGAATGTCCATCGTATTTATTGACTATTAGTGGTCATTTTTATTCAATTTATATGCTTTTCGATTTGTTTGTGCCTTTTGAATTTCATTTCTGCTATCAATAAACTTTCTTTTTGCAATTACTGATGTTCTGACTTGAAAATCAAAACAACAAAACACACATACAGACGATAAAAATTTATTTCGTCGCAACGTGAATGTAGCAGAGAAAGATTCGATTGCGATGCTGCTGCTAAAAGCTTGTTGTTTGAATGCAGCATTATGAGTTTGAATTGTAGCACAAGTTTTATTTAACATCATAACAGACAAGTGAACAAGCGAATCAATAGTAACTTAGTAGATCATTCCTCGTTTGGTCATATCATCATTATCATTATTGTTATTATTATCAACCGGAATTATTATCAGTATCATTTGGTTATATCATCATTATCTTATGATAAATATACGGATATCTTTCCTCTCCATCTCATTTACACAGTCCACACGATCGTTTACAAAAGGTTTTCATGAATTTACTATCACTTTTCTTACATTCACCAATTTTCGCCCAATAGCCACAGAACAAATTCTTATCAATGCATCGATTCGGTCGTTTTGTCGTTGCTTCAATAGCTGAAAAATGTCATTTGATCATTAATTTTAAAAATCTGGAATTATAATCGTTACTATAATCCTCTTCATGACCACTAAAGTGTTCAACATGAATCGCACGCAGTCTATAAACAACACCGGTAACAACGAACTTCGTTCAACTTCACAGAGTTTGCACGATTTGCGGCAATAATGTGCCATATATTTCTCCGAGTGTACGCAATGTCCCAACTGCTCCCAGATTTCACAATGCGCATTCAAATCTTCACAAACTGTAAACAATTGGAATCGTCGTAGTATTTTTAAGTTGAAGTGAAAACTTCTCGCAATTTGCGAGTTCAATCAGTTGGTACAGTTTTTGAGGAAAGGATATTAAGAGACACTTCGTTGATATGCTGATGAGCTAATGCTATAATGATAGGGATTAGCATAATGATAATAAAATGAATCAATTAGTCAAAAAAGTTATAATCTTTACTGTTATTAGTTTGGAATCGAAAACGATATGCAAACTGAAGTTTGCATTGATTTCCAAAGACACAATTTTAAAGTTAAAGTGAAAAAAATGGTCAGAGTCAAGGAACGAACCCGTTTGTGTAATTTTTGTGGTAAATAGATCAGGTTTTGAAGTGGATTTACGAGGTATCGTTGTTGTCCATTTGAATCTACTGGTCATTCTGGTGAGTTGAGTTGATGTTTGGACCTCAGTAGTACTCCATTGGGGCTTTTTGGTGTTGAGTGTTACTTTTGATGTCGTTGTTGTGGTATATGAAGGTATTTCTCGTTCCGAACATCGATACAATTTATTAATTTTCTTTGCATCAATAATACTCAACTTGTAGCGTTGACCAATCTGAGCATGACCATCCTAAATTTACGCCTTTTTTTAAGCTGCATCATAGCTCTTCTCTCTTGAATACAATCACTTCTGAAGACGACAGCTGGGAATCTATAGCCGTAGCACACTGTTTTTCTCAATAACATTAATGATGATAATAGCAATAAATAGATATCAACCAAATTCCAACGTGGCTACTATCACCGACTGTGATAATAATAACCTACTCGTGGAACTATCGTGGATTTACCATTCTTCGAGAATGCCAATTTATGATAATGCATCACTGAATCATAATCATACGGCATTCCAAGCGTGTCGACGATTTTCCGTGGATACTTCTCAAAGTTACGTAACATTCCTGCACATTAAATAACAAGTTCATAATGCAGTGATTATCTGATTATTGATGTTTTGATATATAACGAAATCTTTTCGATTTATGCAAGCTTTCTGCTTTTCAAACAGAAAACTTGCATCTGACGATCTAAGTTTGTTCTTTTGAAAGATTGGTGGTAACTGAAGACGCTAATAACCGATTAGGTTCTATCACATTTATGGTATACAAGTCGCTGAATGAACATAGATTAAATATGTCATCATTTTTGGATACAATGTCAAATTATATCACAAATCAATAAGAGCACATGTGCGCGAGTTTGATTCCGGCCGGCACACTGAATTTTTGTCATGACGGTCGCGATTTCAATGAGTTCTCGAAGAGCTAACCAGGTCTGATGTTATCCTCTAGAATCTCCACAAACTGATCACGATCCGTGCGGGAATGTTCATGAAAAAAGCCGAGCGCATGCATTAGTTCATGCGCTATGATACCCTTCGTAAAGCATTTCCCAACCTCCAATGATACTGTCTGATTACCGCCAGAACGACCCACATATGACGAACATCTGAAACGTTTGCAATGATGAATCATGGCTTTGACTTGGATAATGGATTGGTGATAACCTCGGCGTTTCATAAGTTTTAGATGCAACAAGGATATTGGAGGAAGGGGTAGTGGCAGTCACATCTTTAACGATAACAACAACTCACCCTGAAGCGAAATTGGTTTTGATATAGATGAAGTCGAAATCGTATGCTGTTTTTGGCACGAATCGAATGCAAGTTTTCTGTTTGTATTCATCGAAGGCCTGTGCTATGGCTGCACGTTCACTGCAAATGGAAGGGAACATTGAAAAAGTGGAAATTCTTCAGTTTCCTGGGCCTATTTGCAAAAAGTTTGTGAACACCTATCAAGTTTCCAGCTTGCTGATTCAAAAAAGAGAAACAGTAATGATAATACTGCATACTCTTTTGACATCGTTTCTTCGATTTCGTAAGGAATTATGCCTTCGGGCCATATCTTCTCGGGGTATGTGGCCAAATTTAGTGCACTGTGGAACTAAAAATGAACAGTTGTGGCGATTGTGACAAATAATAATAATAAATAGTGAATTAATGAACTGCTAATGAGGTTTAGACATCATTTAACCAATAGTACCAAACTAATAAGCTTATAATCAAACATTAAAAGGACTAAATTACATCCAGATTATGAGCTTTTACTCAAGAGCGACGAAAATTCCGACGTAAAGCACCTAACTTTGCTGGAAGGGATTTTGCATATTTTTACAATTTGCAACTTCTGATTCTCTCCATCAATGAAAGAGCATCGTGTGAAAAAGTGTGCGTATGCGAGGAGAAACCGTGGTGAAGGAATTAAAAAATCATGCATTATTGTTGGAAAAGGATGAAAATTTTCTGAACATTTGACTGGAGAATGAGAGTGGTGAGAACACCATGAAAAAGCAAGAGAATTCCTGGGAATGTTAATATAACTTCTGAGGATACGACGATTCCCTAGGAAACCCACTAATCTATACTTTAACATATCTCAGTAACCCGTATAATACTTAAATGTTTGAAAGCAACAGAATATTTGTAAGGTGCAATGGAATTTACTAGTCGCAATAATCTCTATTCGTTAAATATGCGCTTTGAACTAAGGTCAATATTTTGAAGCTACCAGTACAGCTACTGAGATCTTAAGCGATTAGAATGATTTTTTTGTAAATATCATCTTATCGAGCATATCTTATGGATTTCAATAATTGCCCGTACAAAATCAGAAGTGATGAATAGAACGAACCGGTAACCGAAAAATATCACCATAGTAAGAATCATCATATTGATCGTGCATGAAGGCCATCTGGGGATCGTCTATTCCCTCAATATCACCCTCAAACAAACCGTAATTTTGGATAGCCTCAATCTCTCGATCTGTTGGTTTTTTTACTGCAACATTCAAAAGCTTCATCATTATTGCCCATTATTTTAAAGGAAAATCAGCACAATAGTTGCCGTGATAGCAATAGCAATAAATTCCATTTGTAACATATCAATTAAAATTGACATCAGCACGCTTCGAGGTGAGAAAATCGTTTAGGTGAACATCAAATAATCGTGTTCTTAATGATCATTGACAATCGGTGAGTTGGTCAATCAGACTCAGTTGTTAATGTCGATAAGAAAATCAAGTGAGCATCACAACGACGTAAAAACATCAAAACCTGGTGTTTCCTGTGCACGAATGAAGTCATCAGGTGTTAAAAATTTCCGCCAACTACCTGAAAAGAGTCATCGGTATTTCTGGTCACTGAATTAAGCTCTGTAACTACGAGGCTATTATATTATTATTTAAGAGGGTTTAGCCAATTCACTAGCGCAAAACTGTATGAATGGAAGCTTCAAATTAATTTGTGAAAACTCACCATCGACACTTCGAACTGTCCTCTGGGCATATATTAAATCAGGATCAGTAATCAAGGCTAGTAAAGTAATAAGAATTATTAGTGCATCACTGAAATGTTGATGCATTCGGAATATGGCTGTGGTTTGCGATTGCATCAGTTCTATGATGACTGTTATCATTTCACATGAATTGCGCAACTTTAAAACTTGAAAACTTCAAGATTCTGGAGCCGTCGTGTGTTATCTTGATGGCAGTAAGAGATTAGGTTTAATAGTCACCGGATTGTAGACAGTGAGGAGATGTCAAATTAGAGAGAAGGAATACTCAGTTGGTCAATTGAGTGACGAGTGACCGCAGCCAGCCAGCTGAAAGTAAACTGAACTGATCTTATTCTTACAGACAATCTTGGTGGTTATAATATTGCTATCAATATGGTAATAACAATGAAAATATCAACAATGGGTATATTATTAACGACAACACCAATACTAACGGTGAATTAAGAAAGTGTTTTGTTGAAATTCAATCTGGCTGAACAAACAGTAAATATTCAGTTGAAAACTGAATATTTAGTGTTTATTGGAAGAGGACCATCAACTATATAAACATCTGAATGTGCACCTACAGGTACACCTTTGTGTCAATGAATAGTACTGGGCAACAGTCACCAAAACATTGACCAATAGTGATAAATGTTGATGATCAGTAGTATTACTTAGAACAGTTATGGAAACCGTTGGCTTCAGACGAAATTCAACCAAATTCTCGTGTTCGTTTGAAGTTGAAGAGACTTTTGAGGGAACACACCAACTGCACCTATATACTCGTTTATATTTCACTTATATCATGAGGGTGATCACGAGTGGTCGCTAGCAACTGTAATGACCAATAAAAGAGTAATATATACGGGTTGATGAGCAAGTGACCAATTCGAAGAGAATTACTATTGCGCCAATAACGATATAACAAACAGTTTGTTATTATAAATAACGGTCAATGACCACTACTACTGCACTGGCCTCTCTCAAAATATTCTCATTTAAATTCAGATTTTCTCTCATTTTTTTCACTCACTCAAACTCAAGTGACTAGACCGACAACAAACAGTCGATCAGTTTTATTTGATGTTTGTGAAGGTACATCTTGGAAGTCTTAAGTCTCTATTGATGTCATTATTTCTAACTCCTTTCAATGCCAAAAGCGCTCTCTCTTCTCTGCCTTCGTCTTGAGCTAATGGCCACTCTGAGCTCCTAAGATGACTAAGTGACCAAATGACCACAAAAAACATCAACCATTCGTATTTTCTTACACATTCCCAAGAATGATAGCCGAATATTCAATATAGTTTGTCTGAAACCTTTCCAGTCCTTTTAAGCTTAATCTAGTCCAGTGAGGTTCTTCTGTTGTCATGTGGTCAAACTGATCACTTTGTCAATCAATCACTTAATTAGATCACTTCTAAGCTCACAAAGCTTCAGTCTCAATACTCCTCTTGAACATTAACAGACCAAAAACGATATTAAACAAGAGTAAACATTGCACTGACTCGACGCAATGAATAGCGACTGATCTATAATTCATACTTTGATAACTAACCCATATGAACCTAATTTCAACAATGTTTCGATAATCAAGTTTTGATATCCGTCATTCTCTCCACCAAGCTGCACGACCATTCTCTACCTGGCACTGATCTATTCGAATTGATTTGCGATATCGAGCCATATTTTGAGATAATCATACTTAAACCTAGGATAAGAGTTTGCGAATTTAAACCAACTGAAACACCGATATTTGCATACTGAATGGATACGAGCAATTGATGCGTTTGCATGTGATTGTTCTATCATTGAAATGAGACTGAGTGGTAACATTTTGTTGATGTTAGTGGATATTCATCATTATTATTCATAAAGCTCCCTTATCCTCAGTGGCAGATTAGGCGGATTTGACACGTAATGACAGTAAACTGATCTGATCAATATATCAATTCACCTTTATTTCTATGACGTTTATTGCACAACACTCAGCATTTTACTACAATGATATAATGCGATAATGTTATCCATTGCTTTCGTCTCATCTATTTTTTATTTCGATTTTTGTTGAACAAATACAAAAATCGGTGTCTTTACTGTTATCATTACCACTGTCATGAGCACGATGGTTATCATCACTATTATTGTGACCATCATTATCAACGCCATTACTGTTATTATTGCCGTCAGATCATTTATTATTTGTTTACGAATGAATTCATCTCGTCATCGCTGTTCTCATGTGTTTGTAAATGCAGCTAATATTTACTTAACGAGTCATTGAACAGACTAAGCAGATAGTAAGAAATTTGTTGCAATGAAAAAGTTTCGAATCAATTGCTTTCGTTTTATCGAGAAATTTGTTTATTGAAGATTTTTTTAAAAATTATACAATCGGCGATTTGTTTTTTGCCTTTGCATTCAATTGAAATACGAATTAAAAGAAACAACGGAAAAACACATCATCAAAGGTATTTCTGAACAATCATATTGTATCATTATTGGAGTAAGTTGAAGAAATTATGAATTTTTCGATCAAAGAAGCAACATTTGTAGGAGCGTGCGATAGTTACCAGTTAAACACTGGCATTGCAGCATCGAGTGAAGAACAATACGGTAACACACAAACAGGGATACGGTGTACAGTAGTCAACAGATAAACACTGAGATCAAGTATGTCTCAGTGGAGGTGCTACCAGAATGATAGCATCCCCCTGACGAACAGCATCGGTATTTGTCGTTTTGTTTGTTTGTGCATCTCCTCGAAATTCTCCTCGTCCAATTCAACCGTTGTAACTGTTTCTTCAACTTGTGACAGAACCATATTCAAGTGCTGGTCGAACGCGTGAAGACGGCCACGCACCTTAACTCAATTTTCATTCAAATATTCTGCAGATATTTCAATTTGAATTCGATCTGTTCAGAATTATTAACTTAAACTGCATTCAACCTTCTCACAATAAGAAACAATTCAACAATGAACAATGTAAATAACATTTCATCGTGCACTTGAACTCAAAAAATAAACGAATTAATGAATGATCAATAATGAAAATCGTGAACTTTGATGAAACTCACACGGATTCAACAATAATGCAAACGAAATTTTGCTTGGTTGACTACAGAGTACATAAATAAATATTGATATAATTCATACTCATCAAATGTTATTCAAACTCAAAAACTAGTCATACAAAATGAATCTCATCGAATGCATCAATAATGAAACAAACAATTCAAACCAAACCAATAAAATCAAACGATTAATGAATAATATACTTAAATGAATATACTTTAAGTATTCATACTTAAAGCAGAAATCAAGTCGATAGATTTATCCAACGTAAACCTTTCAAAGTCTCTCACTGATAACAGCAATAACAAAAGTAACACTGCTCATAACAATAACAAAAATAATGAAAACCACTGATCTGAGATAATCCACTAACCTCACGATCATTACGCATTTTCACATAAATACGCTCGTCAAGACTCAGTCTTATCAAGTCCAACGGTTCTTCTACACTCGATGTGATCACCTTAACGATCATTAACAATATGTAGATCAGTTGATATCAATAATTATCACTAATAAGATATCATTCTCATCATTCTTATCGTATCATCTTGAGTGAGCGAACGAACCGTTGCAGGTGCTTGCTGCTGCACTTGTTGGGTTTGTTGTTGCTGTGGTTCACCGCTTGCCATTTTTGATTTTTTCGGTCTTTATTTGAAGGT
>JAPYMA010002541.1:0-54167 GCA_035041965.1 Anisakis pegreffii
AAAATCGCCCGACAAAATATATATTTTTCTGAATGCAGAGATTCTGCTCGATCGACTGGTGTGATGAAATTGATATGTTACTGGTCAAAGCTGAGGGTACGGTAAGTTTGAATGTGCCAACCCCTATAGCATCAGAAAAATAGCTATATCTCCTCGCAGAGGCGGAATTTTCCAGTGAGCTTACACCTGTTCTTTAATTGCTATGCAGGTTACCATACTCAAGCCTACCTTACTCCGAGATTTCGGTTAACATTAAAATTTCTCCACATTATTCTATCCACAGAACCTCTAGATTTAGAATTTTTTCAAGCATGCTCAGTGCATCACCGTCGCCAACGCATTGTTCATGTCCGAATTGTTGCCAACGAGCTGTATTTCTCATCTCAATTATTTTCCTTTATGTGTTTTCCAGAATGTTGTCCGCTTGGTGTACTCGCTGTAATGAGACTCTTGAGAATCGACATTTGTCCCCCTTTTTCTGAAGGACGCTTGTAAACCTACTGTATATTTGTAGCTGTTTGCTGTTTTTATAGTTCTGCCCTAAGTGTACGTCAATGAACATGCGTTCGATCAGATGTTGATGCGGAAATCTCTGTTGACTATACTCCTCTGTGCAATATTTTGTGTTCTGGTATTATTATTCCATTTGTGTCTTCTTTGGACTGCAAAACGATGTTTTCTGTAGCATATGAGAGCGATTATTTGAACAAATACTCAGCTATCATCGGCCTCATCTGTGCCATGCAGTGCGATGCGTACTCAGTGAAATTCATCGGATAAACTGCACTGAGAAATGACCATCATCGACGCAACTTTATTCATCAAGTACATAGCAAAATGGAGAGAAACTTTGGTCACGTAAAGCGATGTATCTTTTGAGTAAAACCGCTCATTTTCAAAAGAATGCAGTCAACAAGGAATTGTGTACTGTGTATTTCATTCGTCGAATTCATAGGTGCATGGAAAACACAACACATATGGTTATCATTCATGAATTGGGTATTGAATTAAGAGTTTGACAGCGGTAAC
Organism: Anisakis pegreffii; assembly: GCA_035041965.1. NCBI lineage: Eukaryota > Metazoa > Nematoda > Chromadorea > Rhabditida > Anisakidae > Anisakis > Anisakis pegreffii. The sequence goes on from JAPYMA010002541.1 coordinate 1,030, forward strand.
ACGGTTTAATTAGTGACTTTCAATGAATCACAAAGGACTTCAAGCGTAAATACTGCCTCGAGTTCAGTTAAAGTCACTCTTGTCATTATTATTTCAAAAAACAATTGTTCGATGGTAACCTCATAATCCTCAGTTTCCCATGTTGATCGTAATTTGCGTTGCTCTTCACGAGATCAGTAAATGAATCAACAGTTTCTAAGTTTATGATTGGGTAATCATCCATTCATTCAGTTCCGTTTCATTTCACTCGGTTCTTCTTCATCAAATTAATGAATTTTCAAATTGAGTAACAATCATCCGTTTTGATATGATATGTCACAGTCAGTGATAATAACACTAATGTAATGGGACGATGAAATGTCATCGTTGGCGATGATATTAATCACACTAATGACGGCAAAAGCAAGAGTGATATCGCTGATTAATTAAATTTCTAGCTGAGAGAATTCGCTCTCGCGTTAACATTTCCGCTGAATTCGTTATTTGCGTCAGTTCATAACGAAGGTTTATCTGTTTCATGTGTTAGCTGAACACAAAGTTTGAACTTTGAATGGAATCTGAGTGGTTACAACAAATAAGTACATGCCTATCTGAACGAATATTACATTTATTGTTTGAAAATTTAATTACTTATTGCACTAGTTAAGCCTCAGGATTGTACGGAAGGAGGTGACGAGGTAGCGTTTATGGATGTTCAATTGTTTTTGTTGAACACGCAAAATATCTCACTGTAGGGATATATTGAAAATCTTTTTTTCATGATGTTTGATCAATGTAGGCCAGTTATGTGTTTATCGAATTCGTTCAAACACATAATTTTTAAAGATCACATCAGATAATTGAGCTAAAAATTTCGCAGGAGCCATGACAAACAACAATTGTTCATATGGCTGTGCACTTGATTCTTCCATTTAATCAAATATCCGCCTTTCAAGCATGAGACCTGCTTCTTGCTATTTTCCCTAATTGAATAGGACTTGAGGGAGTCCAAAGACACTCTCACACAAAGCTATCGTATCAGATGAACCTATCTTATCTGTCCATTCGTTAGAAAGATTCGCTTGAAATGAAACAAGGGAATGCATTTTTTTCGGGCAATATGCAAGACTGAGGTCAGCCATGCATAGAAATATGCGTTTGCAGCATGATTCGCCATGAAATGTAACGTGCATTAACAATTGGACAAGCATGAGTATGTGCTTCCAGGTGGTATTCTGATTTTCTTGCAATAATGTACTGTATATCCACATATGTTTCTATTAGAGAAGAGCGCTTTGCAAGAACTCAAAATTTCATGGCATCACGATTTTACGATGCTAAATTCATTAATCAGAGTAGAGAATAGGAGAGGGATGTTAATTGATAATTTATGAGACTTGCTGGTTGTAGAGTTGGTAAATCAGCCCACTAGTGCAGGCGGTTTATTTGTTTCCGATTCATTTCGATATCGAATTGTCGCCGTGATATTACATCCGTGGTGTTTGGAGTAGCAATGACGAGTTTCCGTTCGGGCGTCAAAGATAACAACTAATGAGGATGGATTGAGACAATGAAACGTATGGATAGAAGATAATAATACAGATAAAAATTATTAGATTGGATATGGATGAGTACAAAGCGGTATCGTGGGATGAGGCTTCAATCTGCTACTATATAAACGGTACTCAGGACTAGATGAAGTTATTCAGTAGGTAATATATTAAAAGATGAGTGAGTGAGGAGTCTGTTTTAATTTTGTAGACTATGTTGTGACAGTTAGGTGTCTGATGCAACTGTTTCATAGAAGACACCTTCAATTCAAGTGTCTCTGGACTGATAGTATGCCATGATAAGGAAGTATCGTTTAAGCTGAAAGGCTTCTTTCTACTCAGCTGAGGTTTCCTAGCCTGAGCTTACGCTAGTCATCTACGAAAATACTAGTAGGTTAGATGTCTAAGGTTCCACAAGCGCAAGAAATTGGAGAAGTTTAAGTGAGCTTGATCTGTTTCTTTGCAGAATCTGGGCTATGCCCTAGCAAAAGAGAGAAACACTGAATGAAGTTTGTGGCTAAAATCTAAAAATATTTATGCTTCTTGGACTGCGCTTCTCCAAAAGCTAGTACTGTATGTCTCGTATTTAAACTCCGCTTAGTTTTGAAAGCAAATGTGTCACACGAGGCAAACACACTCAAATTCCACATCTGAACATATTCTGCGCTCTTCTTCTGCATTCTAGAATAATTCCACAACTTAGTTGACGTATTTCAGGCTATCGGAATTCGAATAATATTTGTAATTTTGGGTTCGTTGAGCGGACTTTTTACGTGAACAATTCATTTTCTACGTGAAAAAATGTATAGTTTGTTCTTCATCGCTCACAATTCTCAACTGAACAATGTGCTTCTTCTATTACTCATCATCGATTCAACTACGAATGTTCTCGCCCAGATTTGTCTATTGATCTATACGCTTATCATGACCAAGAAACAGGTGATGTGCATTTTTGAGCAATAATTCCGAATTATTCATGTTTGTTTATTTTGTCGACAGGAAAACAAAATCAGAAATTGTGGTATTTGCTTAATATTTTCAAGATAAGGCTATTTTGCTGATGGGTTGCATTGCTTAAACATTTGGCCACTCTGAACACTGGAAATGAACACAAACAAGCGATTTTCGAGGACACTTTTCAGTCAGAGTTAGAATACCATTGCTCTGAATTAGCCTGATCACTTTTTCAAATCGATCATTTCACTTCGAACGTTCACGCATAAAATTCGATTTCCAGAAAAAGTATCGTCTTTTTGATGTGATTTTTCATAAAGAATTCAAAAACATTTTCAGTGTTTCTCAATATTCCATCCGAATCTATCAACGCTTTTCATCAATCAGATTCTCACATATTATTCATATTTCATCTCACAGCTAATCTTAAATATTCGAGTGCTGGTTCATCGTCGTTTCGTGCCCACTGAAGGCGTTTTCGCGTGCTTGAGTGTTGCCTGCAATGCCGGTTCCTTTTCTTTGCTCTTTAATTTATTTCCTTTCCTCTTGAATTTCTGTTCAGTTTTCTTTTCGAGAGCAATTTTCATCACTCTATACTAAAGTATGCCAACTTCATGTTACAATTCTCCTAAATCATCAAAAAGGCCTTCATCAATTGCATTGAAGATTTCTAAACTTTAGTTTCTGAATCGATTCAATTCACCTTGTTCGTTCATTGAATAACCCTGAAAGCATGACCGAATCTTAAGGAGACGGGAGTGTTGAGATATGGGGAGTCATGTTGATCATTTTGACAGAATTGACAAACTGATTCGTATTAAGTGGAAACGCGAAATTACAATCCGAAATCTGGAAAAATTACAACAGTCTATGTTTTCTGATCGAATGAGACGTGATGTTGAAGCAACAAGTGCTTCCGCGACTCATTTCCATCGAACATGAGCTGATGTTTACTGTAGACTAGCCTCACTAGTGCAGAGTAACATTGAACAATATTCCAGGAATGTATTCAATATCGCTAAATTTGATTCTATTCATAATCGAGCGTTTAACTGCAATAATCAAATTCTCCACATATGAGAACTGGTGTTCGCGTATTCCATATCTTGCGATCACAATCTGCATTCTACAAGTAATGACTGAATCTTCCACGAATTTGTTATTACATGAAATTTGAAAATTCAGCTCTAATATCAGAAACACAATTTTTGTCTTTATTTCAAGTTCATGAGCAAAATATATAGCAATAATGACCTTGGAATCGATTTTATTGAACGACTGAGTCGTTCAGTCAGTCGGCTAAACCTCAGCGATTACTCTTACCTCAATCATACTCCTTTTTTCAGTGGGTTTTGTCAATCACACTTCTAACGGCATTTTATATCGGTTAGTTCGATATTTGCTATGTATAATTTTTAATCTCCTTCAAAGATTATTGACTTATTTCATTAAATTCACTGGAATTTGATCAATTCTGCAATTATGTGCTCTTTTCGCAAAAGATTACTTCAGCGAAAAGTTTTTCTAAGAGAGGAAAAATTCCTCCGTGAAGCCATAATGTTTTCAAAAAACATTGACCTTTTTTCAAACTTTGTCTGGTTTTTAACGGTGAACGAAATTTATGGTTTATGCAGGTACGAATACATTGACTGATATGGGATTAGTTCAAATTTTGGATTACGAGATGGAATACTGCAATTATCAAATTTCAGGCTTAATCACCTCAATATCACTGACAATATCGGTTGTGGTTTCGTATGTTATCGCGCTCGTGGTGAGTAGTTCGTTGTTTAGTTCACAAATGCAACGTATCAAACCTGTTCACAACAACAAATCAATGAGAGATTTTTTACACGAATAAGCAAAAATTGTTCCGTGCAAACCGAGAACTTTTACAGAATAAAATTTGCATCCCTTCGGATGGCGACTGAAAATATTCTCGGTGAAGATGAACTGCTTCGTCATTGAGAGGCACAAAAGTAGATATTCAGCTTGGCCATGTGTCCACTGTGAGGGAAATTGGACAAACTGACTTCATAGGGTAATCGCGGGTGTGCGATAAAGTTTTGGCACTTCTGTGGATCTTATGTCAAGTGCTCGGTCCATAGTAATTGTATAGAATGATTTTTGATCACGGGCGTCTCTTGATCACTCACTGTTCAGTGGCCTGTATTCGATTTCAAGTTCGATTCGACTGGATAAAGTTGGATAACAGTTTGATGGGGCAGATTTAAGCTCAGTCATGGCTTGGAGATCAGGTTCAAGATTAGTTGTGACTCAAGCTCTCGACTAACCGGATCACCAAACAACCAGTGACTCAGCGATGCTTTTTCACAAAATACTCAACTAATGAGCTATCAGTCGACTCTTTGCAGGTATTTTTGGTGCTACCAATGGTGAGTCATTGCCTCTACGAACGCCACATTCGAATGGTGAACACAACGCATGCAAAGCACTCGCTCAGTGCTCGTTACCAACTCTCAACGAACGTCTCAGATGCAAAACTACTCAACAAAATCGTTCTGTTCATGTGCATCACCTCACTCACCAGTCTGTCGTTATTCTCGTTGAGCAATTACATCAACGGCGCTTATTCAGCGAGAGTCATCTACGAGTTCTTCAATTTGTCAATCACGTTACAGGTAAACATTGTATGGAGCCTTCTGAGTCCTTGATGAACATTTATGTGGTAACGTTCGAGATTGTATGAGATTCATTGGAAGCAGATTTTGTGGGTACATCTACAATCCTTGTAGGTGTAGCATTCATGCTCTCAACAATGCTAACCAAAAAATCATAATACAACATATTTACAGCCAATGATCTTGTGTTTCGTGATGTTCCGGAGCAAGGATCGTCTCTATCGCGAACTCTGCCGTATGTTGTGCTGCATTAAGAAGAAACGTATCGATTTCATTCCAAAGGCAGTGGATGGTCGTGCTCTTGTGATACCGGTCAAAGATGAACGACGTCTTTACTTCGACATGTACGACCGATATTGGCGATGAACGCGCAGATCAGTGGAAATATGGCCTGAAACCCGACCAAGAACCTATTGTCCTAATCGATTGAGGATCGATTCGACCTGAACCTGAGTGCAGGTCGAAATTAGGATTAGGACAATTAGGACAATAGGTTTCACACACACACACATCTTTCGGCTTCTACCCAATTCTTTTCGAAATGTATATTATGCTCCCGTGTTATGCCGTGATTATGTGTATCGTGTTGTGTACAAATCTGCTTTCTTCTTATGTGAATATTTGTGTAGATTTTGATGATCCGATCTCAGTGAACATTCACAAATGATAATTTCGAATAATTCTGTGAATGGCATTTGATTTCGTTCGTTTTCACAAAAATCGTTCAAGTTTTGCTCCATTACACTATCATTATTTCCTTCATTGTTTCAGTATTCCGTACCTCTCAACCTAGAAAACCTTCTTCTGTAACTCTTCTCCTTTCTGTTTGCCTTGTTGGGCGAATTTGCGAGCGAATGGATGAATTTCTATCTTCCTACATTCACATTCTTCCGAATTTGATCTCTTATCTTTCGAAAGTTCTCCATCTCTATAAGTTTGCGTTATTCTCGTGAATTTCGGGTCCAAGCTTGATTGTGGCCTACTTGATTGTTTTCGATTATGATTTCTAGTTTTCATGATAAATGCAGTTTCATATTACGAATTCCTCAAAAATAATGTGAAAAACAAAAAAATGGCAAAGAATCGGTCAACTTAGAATTAGTTCACAAGTTTAAAAAAAACTCGTTCTAAGTGCTAATGAATGCACTCAACAAACGGTTCGAGAGTGTGTTATGAAAAAGAATATCTTTTATTACCTGGAACATATGTCACGTAACAGCAGCGCAATGATGTTCAATCAAATCATGTTCTCTGAGCAATAATACTCGTCGCAAAACAACAACAAGTTTCTCCGAATAGTTTCCATAGAGATTGAATGTTTGTTTCACAACGAAAACACTTCCATCATCAGTTTTTAATCTATTATTAGAGTCGTCATTCGTGAATTAATGCACACAAACAAAATATTGTTCAAACTTCCATAAAGTGATGGAATCAATCTCGATTCTGTGAATAGACTGACTAGCACTGATTTCAATATTGCCACATACTAATGGCATTCATTGACTTCATTAGCAATCCAGAATACGCTCAACAACTTCGTAAAAATGTCACCGAAGGTAACTTTTTTATAGTCAACGTTCTTTTCAGTTTTCATTCATCTTTTCTTTTTATTTTCTCTGATTTCCCCAAATCTCTTAAGTGTATAATGCGAATAAATGTTGCCAAATGCTGATGTTATTAATCAAACTCAACTATTTATCTCAAAACATCACCATTCTTTGAAAAGTTGAAATGTTTTTTTTCAATGCAAACATTTTGAATCGTGGAATTTCGACTCCGTTCAGCTCGTTTTCTGATGTTTTATTCATGGAAATCCAGAATCAATAAAAATCCTAAGTAGTTCAGAACGTCAACTTCCTTTCTACTGCGTATACAATTTCGAGAAATCCCAACGAAGTGCTCATCTTTTTTCTCCAAATTCTCACGGAACTAAGTACTTGAGGATATCTCTCCTATCAACACAATTCGATCATTACACAAATATCACTATCAATCAATTACGTTAAAAAAACAACCAGCAGTATTGATCGATTCTGTTAATCGCTTTCATCTATTTGCTTCGCAAAAACTGGATGAATATCCTCTTCCCACATTCACAATTGAATAAATGATTTTTTTGTTATTGAAATATGTTCGTTATGTTTGCTGTGGTAACGCTCGATTGTCGTTAGTTTTTTTTAATGAGACACTCCACTAAGTGCAATCCACATCGATACTCTCGATCTAATGTAAATAGACCTTGAAGAACACAAACTGAATTTCAAATGTTCCTAAATTCATTCTCATCTTCCTCTGAGATGATTTATTGATACTTCCCGTTACTATTGCTCAGGTTTTTTCCTTTCTTCTTTCTCTTTACAGGTATGGTACAAAGGCGTAGCCCTTGTCAATCAATTTTATCATACGACGACAATTTTACATTTTCCAATTTCGAAACTTTTTTTCTAACTTTCCATCATTCGTGGCCATTGAATAGCAGCGAAATTTTTCATTTTTCTACCTGACTACACGTATTGTTTGTTGTATTTTTACTAACGCATTATTTTCAGCATTTATTCTGATGTTTTCAATGATAAATATCCACTGGATTGAGAATGTTTAAGTCGTACCATTCATTTAGCTTATGGTTATATGAACTTGCGTATTTCATTATTATGTGTGTGTAAATCTGTTATTTGCGTTACCTTTCCGCAATAATTATCATTTTCATCGAATCGTTAGCAAAAGATGGCAAGTTGAACACAATTGTAGCAATGTTAATGGAATGCTTGCTGAAATGGGAGCAATTTCAAAACATTTTTCATCTGTAGTAATTCTCCATCCTCAAATCTATATTTCATTTGGCAAAAATTAACTAATGTTACATTGACTGATGTATAACGTCATTATTTTATTGCTGTTGACGAGGGCCATAAAAATTGTTTGTTCCGGTTTTGTCAAATGTTTTCGTTTACACTCAGATTTCAACATGCTTTGAGCGCACCCAGCATAGTCTCCAGTTTCTTGTTACCTCTAATCGCGCAATTACCTTCGGTTATCACCAGATGAATTCCATGACTAAAAGGTCCTCGTTCGGACGATTGCTTCTTCGTGGCTTTGAGATGTTCTCTGATGCAGTGTCTTGCTAGTGAAATATTTCGCAAGATCACGATTCAGTTCCTCGCTTATTCATCAAATGACATTCATTTTTCGATCCCCAGTTTCAACACCTCTCATATAACTACCTTCTAGCAGGAAAATCTGCTGAAAAGCCTATCTGATCGTGAGTTATCGTTTCTGAAATGGACAAACGGAAAGAGTGGTTCATTTTGATGACGAGTTAATCATTGCTGAAAGTTTTCACCAAAAATTGAAAAGTACAATTTGCGTGTGCAGACAACATTCTCTGATCAGCTAAAATCGTAATTCTTGGAACGATGATGCAATGAAGTGGAATTCTATTCCTGAATGCAATTTCCCAATGAATCATCAGCCGTAAAAATGTTCAGCTTGCAAATTTCATTTTGATCAATCTAACTTTCAAAATTTATTTGCATTCTTATCAAAACACAAACAAGCCAACAACTATTCTGCTCCTCCATTCGTGCTGCTCGTCTTGTTAGCTGTGCAATCGTATCGCTGGATTAGTGAAGAGCACAAGAACTAGAAGCAATCTGGCCTATGAAGGATAAATAGCCAATTGAACATAAATTCTTGGAGAACAAAGTCGTTTATTCCAGATGAAATGGCCAATAGCGTTTTGGTCACGGCAGTCACACAATCTCCGTCTCGTCGCCAACTCTTTGACGTTTCAAAAATGCCTCCAAACGGAGCCGAATGGTTGCAAGGTACACAATTTTTTTCTGTTTTTCGGTTCAGTCTGCAAATTCTCGCATAATTACTGGGATCTGTGTTCGTTTAAATACCGTTTGCTCACTTTCTACAACAATTGCCGCTTAATTCAAATATTATGGCTAACGAATCATATGGTACTGAACAGTCTCGAAAAAGTAAAAGAAAATAGCGAACTTATACCGATAAGGCAGAAAATCTGAAGATTTATCTGAAAATCTGCATTTTTGAAATGTGATTGAAGTTGATCAATCTTACGCACCTTATCGACTTTATTCTCAGCAACTTAGAGGATGATCACACGATCATAAAAAACTCAAACTGCGAGGATGATCACTGAGTATCGGAATCTCCTCCAGTTGTTACAACCTTCACATTGAATCTAACAATCAGACAGTTGCTAAACTTATTTCGTAGGTTTTGTCCAAACCAAAAGTAAAGTATACTGCTGTTGAAAGGGCATCTTCAGAACGAGCCCGGCACTCATTGCGGTCAAGTCATTCGGAAGATATTCACTTTGAATTGATTCAAAATATTTCTTTTGTAATTTTTCTTCACTGAAAAGTATTCGGGAGTTCAATGTCTGGTATCCCTGACTGAATCTGCTGAAAATTTTCATTTTCAGAAGCTGACGCCATCTATTTAACAGCAATAGCAATCGCAACACTTGCTGTTATAGCTGTGCTGGCGATGACGTTTCTACACCTTTATTATATCTATCATTACATCAGCAATCAATCAATTCAGGATAATATGTACTATATTACACTCCTTTTACCGGTGAGTTTTACACCCCTCTCAGTTTTAGGGATATTGTCCGGTGCAGAATTCTGTTTCTATTGACTTTTTGCTCGACACGTTGAGAAGTGATCAAAATTATTGACATTCCCAATTGAAGTATTCAGTTTATCCTGATTAAAGCTCATATTTTATTAGTATTACCGTCATAACAAGAACTGATAATTGGTCATCCGCGATGGAACGCTATCATTTTGCCCTATGAAAAATGAATGAAATGAAAATGAATTAAACTGCACATAAAAATTCCAAAAACTTTCAGATAATGTCGCTATGTTCCTTATTCGCAATGTATATGCCACGTTGTGCATTCTTCATGTTCACCATATGCTTAACGTTAGACAATTTTCGTGCTTATTGAATTCTTCCTGCGTAGGCATTTCCTGAAATTCCATAGAGCATTCATCGAGCTGTTCTGAACTCCGCTTCAAACCTTAATTGTTCCGATCTGACTGCTTCGAAAGAATTTATTTGAACGAAAAGCTGTATGACATACTATCTGCAGTTATAGAACTGCTTACATATGACAAACAATGCTTTATGTGATGAGCATAAGATACTTTGTAAAGTCATTTTGAACAATTTAGTCGGAAATCTTTTGTTCAGAAAACTTTTATCGTTTAATTAGAATCCTTTCTGCAGATACCTAATGCTGTGTTTACTAATGGTAATCGGTTTAATGAAGAATCTATTCGGCTCAAGGGAGATATTCGCTGAGTATCTGCAGAGTGAAGGCATGAAAATTCTGATGAGTGTACCACCGCTATGCTGCTGTTGCAAATGTTGTCCACCTATATTGCCAACGCTGTGAGTGTTTAAAATTTCAACAAATGACCAAGTTCACTAGTTTGGCACTAAGAAAATCCCGACGAAGACGTTCCAATTCCAAGGAAGAATCAGAGATTCATAACACCAAAAATTCTAACAAACTCGCAAATGATTGTATACTACTTGGCCAATCTGCACGTACCATATGTATTAGTGGTTCTCATAAGGGGTGAAATTACCCATTTTCGGTAATTTGGAGATGTCAAGGGGTAATGGAGGGGGTCGGAAAATTAGTATTTCGTGCAATTGTTATTTTATGATACAAAGCCATTGTAGTGGTATTTTTTTAAACTCGGATATGCGGTTATTTGATAGCAACATTCTTCATTCCTCTATTTTCTGAGTATCATTGGCTCGTCCGAGCCTAACAGGGTTTTTCATTTGTTTTAAGAGTGTTTTCATTCTTTTCCGAGCTGTTATAGTCGCTCTCATAGCTGCTGTCACCAAAAGTGTTCTCTTCTGCTAATTTCTCATTCATTTCACTCAATAGTTAAAATCAAATTCTCATTCTATCGAATACACTCTATAATTGATTAGTGGACTGTCGAACATTGTTGAGCAATTCAATTCGATTGTTGTATTGTTGACTTCGATTGTCAACACTCGTCAACGCATCCAGTAAATAGTATATGCTACAGAATAAGAAATTGATTCGAACTGTGAAGTGAAACGGGACGAAGTGAATGAGAAAAAGTCATGAAGAGAACGGTATTCGCATGTGATAGCTATGAGAGTGAATACAACGCGACTGAAAAGAATGAGAATTCATCTAAATCAGTTTGAAATGAGCATGTCATAGACAATAGCTTTCCATGCAATCATAATCGATCGCAATCATGAGCAACGCAACGGTCTTGGACAATGGTTTTCATAGGAAGTCAATTTACCCGTTTTGGGGTAATTTTGGGGTAACGGCGGCCTGCCGGGTCATCAAAAGGGGTAATGGAGCACCCAAACATGATAACCAGTGATATATATTGTTTCTTCGGTGCATACGGCACATATATGAATAGCTATCTTTCAACAATTTGGATTTAATAACATCGCAGAAGTCGATTCATCAGTTTTCAATATCATGGTTCTGGCAGATAGATACTTGTCCGGATGGCAATCAAAGACTCAACTCAGACGAGAGAATCTTGATCGGAGTTTTAAGACACAGTTTCAGCAGCTAATCTTAAATATGTTCAGCGATAATAGCTGATATAACTGGCTGGTTTATGAAATCTATCGCAACGACTTGAGTAAATGTTTCAGAGTGAATTTGCGCCATCTAGAGTGGATGGTTATTCAATCACCAATCGCACGTATCACTATCGAAATTCTTCTCATTGTATCGTTTCTGGAGCAAACTGGCTATGAACAGTTCGTTTTGCGCTGAAAATCTGGAACAATTGTCCGAACATTATGCATTTCTAAGGAAATTCTGCCTTGCTCATGTTGTCGCCAACAACTTTTTACACACTAAAAGCTATTGCAATTATTTCAGTCTGATTCCTCCGAATGACACATTTTTGAATGATTTTTCGAGGTTTTGTATTCTTTCAAACGATTTTCAAATTCCAAAAACAATTCAAGAAAAGAGATCAAAATGTTATTCAAAGAGCAGTTTTTTGGCGGTTTCTCAGTTGAAAATATCCTTATGGTGAGAGACGACCTCTCACTGCGTCACCCTTGCTTCTTACAAAAGTGTCATGAGATGATTTTTTTCAGTTTCATGATGATCGGTCAGACTCTTGAGGCTTGTTCAATGCTTACTGCCACATGGGCATGTCAGATGTTGATCATGGTCAGTCAGGTGAGGAGTGCACAATCTAACTATTTGAGTATATCATTATAACAATCTGCAGTTAGAACAATTGCAGCAATCATTATAACAGCAAACGATTTTAAAATTCACACTTCTATGACTAAAATTGTCAAGTGTTCGAATGAATGTGTACCTTTATATCTGTTTCTTTATATCCGTTTGAAGGATAAACTTCAAGCGTATCGTTTCGGTACAATATTCAAATTCGTAAATACGTGTCAAGTTTTTGTAACACTTCAAAAATTGATCTTCGATTTGATTGGTAAATTCCATGGGTTCGACAGCATGAACATACTCGGAGCCACTTCAAAAGCACTTTGTACGTTTCTTTTTTGCCGTTGTTCTTTTCGATAGCACATTCATTCAGTTGTTTGCTTTCTACTGCTTCATTTTATTTCATTTTCAATTTTCAAAAACTTCGGATACTGCGAAAGGGTTCAGACAGAATTGATGCAGCCTCAGCGAACCAGTGATGTTTCTAGTCAAACTTTCCATTTCTGTTCTATTTCCGCTCTAAGCTGAGCAAATTCCTTCTCAGAATACCGTAACAACATGGGTTTTCCGTGAAATTTTCACTTACAGTTTGGAATAATTTCTCCCTGACGTTGGAGATGTGCCTGATGGCCTCATTGGCCACCTATTTGGTGAATCCGTATCGCAGTGAACTGTTCGATTTGTATCCAAAGCACAGGAAACATGATTCCGAGAGACCGCCACTAAACCAGCCAAACGAGGACGCCTTATGAGATAGAATATTGAATTTTCTAGGGAGATCTATAACCATTTATTCATAGAGTGCATGATCCAAGTGTCGCAACTCTGGAAAATGTATGTTTGAAGCTTTTTGCAGGCATTGAACTCTGAGGTTATTCAAATGAAAACGATGCAATAAGTTTTTCAATGGGATTTTCTTCTGCTTTAGTTTCTGAGGTTTTTGATACCCTCTCAAAAAATTCGATGGTGATTTGGAGTCAGCAAACATTAAAGCAATAGATTGTGTTTTTCGGAAGTCAGCGCCGTTAGTTGAACGTTCAACGTTACAAATCCCGTAATGTTGAGCGTGAATCGAGTGCTTTTTAGGTGGTTACCTTCATATTGTTGCGCACGAGAACATTTGAAAAACATTTATTCCCCTATGAAACGAAACCTGCAAAAATTGTGAGAGTATTGGGAGGTTTGGAAACTGAACTGATTGCTTGAAACGATGAAATTGCTAATTATTTGTTCTTGTTGGTTACTCCAATCGCACATTTTGTTAATTGTTGCAAAATAAACATCACAAATAATGTATATATACACCGATGTTTGGCGAATTCCAAACAAAATTATCGCATGGCAACAAATCATAATAGGAATGAATTTCATTCGAAAACATTCAATATTCTCCAAGCTCCTTCAAAAGGATAGCGTATAATGTGGGATATATTCTCATTAATTCCAAATTCCATATGCTTGTGGTATTACATATGCTTCGCGAGATGCTTCTGATATTCCATGAGCTCGGGGACACTATTTGTGTAAAGAAATTTTGTACGTTCCCGATTTTCCTCAGCAAATATTATTTGCACTGCGAAATATTTGCAAAATATCATGCGATAATGAACAGTCAGTTAAATTGGTTATACGTGATATTTGGTTATTCTCAGTGAGTATGTTAGATCGTCAACAACATTCTCATTGATAATAATATCACTGATAAAGCATTTGATAACAAAGCCAAATTTGATTCTTCAAAATCAACAAATGCAAACATATTCAATAGCAAAAAATACACAATATCAATAATCAGGGCTTAATCACTTGATTTTATCAGAATCGCATTGCTGTTTACAATACTTTCAACGCATTCAACGTCATTAACCATAACGGTGTTCGTTCTTCTCTACCACTGAAGAACGCAACTGAGCAGTGCGAACAACAGAAGTACTGAAAACAAGAAATTTCTCAAGATTTCAACTCAAAAAGATTTTCTGAGCTCTGCAATCGTTATTTCCGAGCCACTGAAAGAAACTGTGTGAAATTCAGTTGCCACTTGAGAGAAGTTTCAATAATGGTGAAAACATATCACAAACAACACAAAATTCTGAATGTCTGGGAAATTAGAAATATTTAATATGAATGAAACTTCATGAGCAAAATACTTCTGGGTGCGTTCAGCACAAACAGTTCTTCCAGTAGCAATTCTTTATTTTTTCTGCAGATTTCAAGCTTTCATGGAGTCCAAAATGAGATCCAAATACTTGCGGAGTAAACGAGGATAATATAGTACTTACAGATGGTGTACTGTTGCATGACTGTGATAACTGTCAAGAATGAAAGTACAGGACTCGATGAAGAAGGTAACGTTTTTAAAGGAAACCTTAGGGATACAACTGAAGTGTTTGACAAACATCTTTACTAGGTTTGATATGTTCGAAACCAAGTAGTGCACTAATATGATGTATCTATTGGTAATTTCACTAGAATAATTTACATGTTCGCGAAATAATGTTTTGGTGTGATTTGATCCGGTTTTTAATGATACGGATATCGTAATTATTCGATTTCTCGTGCATCGTAATGGCATGTGAATTGCGCTAGTGTTGAGTTCGGTGTGGCAGTTGCTAGAGTATCTTTATAAAAGAATATCATTAATGCTTTCCAAAGAATCATATGAGAAAAGCTCTAATAAGAAGAATTCCACTCGAAACAACAAGCAAACAAATGATCGAAAAATTGAAGGAGCAGTTTTGATTGAGGAGAAAAAGCTTACGATATGAGGAAGAAGTTGAGTGCGCTGGTGTTGAATTCGACGGGTTAATCGCTAAAGTACGCAATATGAGAGTGTCGTTAACGATTACAAGAGAATGATGTCAGAAAAGCTCTAATAAGAAGAATTCCACTCGAAACAACAAGCAAACAAATGATCGAAAAATTGAAGGAGCAGTTTTGATTGAGGAGAAAAAGCTTACGATATGAGGAAGAAGTTGAGTGCGCTGGTGTTGAATTCGACGGGTTAATCGCTAAAGTACGCAATATGAGAGTGTCGTTAACGATTACAAGAGAATGATGTCAGAAAAGCTCTAATAAGAAGAATTCCACTCGAAACAACAAGCAAACAAATGATCGAAAAATTGAAGGAGCAGTTTTGATTGAGGAGAAAAAGCTTACGATATGAGGAAGAAGTTGAGTGCGCTGGTGTTGAATTCGACGGGTTAATCGCTAAAGTACGCAATATGAGAGTGTCGTTAACGATTACAAGAGAATGATGTCAGAAAAGCTCTAATAAGAAGAATTCCACTCGAAACAACAAGCAAACAAATGATCGAAAAATTGAAGGAGCAGTTTTGATTGAGGAGAAAAAGCTTACGATATGAGGAAGAAGTTGAGTGCGCTGGTGTTGAATTCGACGGGTTAATCGCTAAAGTACGCAATATGAGAGTGTCGTTAACGATTACAAGAGAATGATGTCAGAAAAGCTCTAATAAGAAGAATTCCACTCGAAACAACAAGCAAACAAATGATCGAAAAATTGAAGGAGCAGTTTTGATTGAGGAGAAAAAGCTTACGATATGAGGAAGAAGTTGAGTGCGCTGGTGTTGAATTCGACGCCGCGTTCGGCAGTCCGCTCATATCGTAGCATAACTGAAGTGGTACTGTTGAATAATTAGGAGGCTTTTAAAAATTTGGAGATTTCTCAAGATTTTGCAAGCTTCCGGAGTGTAAAATATGCATATTCAACATTTCACCCCCCTGACAAGCAACTCAACCGTCTTGACCGCTGGATGTCACGGAAAGAACTTTGTTGTCTTGGCTAAAGCTAAAGTTATGCGTCAGAATTGAGCATGAACCCAGCATCATCCAGTGCTTAATTCCAATGATAAATCTGGGATTGAAGCAGAGACTCATTTTAAGTTTTCCTCATGAGAGATATGCACATTGCGCTGATGTTGGGGCCGATAGCATATGCTAACTATTGAGGGATCAAAACGGCTGCATTTCATTGACTGTCAACGTTCTTTGGCTTTACCGATGTTCGCTGTTCTGCAGAATATCAATTCTACTGATCAAAAATGAAACAGTAAAATTTTTGAAATGCGTACAGTTGTGATATTGCCCGGATTGAACGGATCTGAGCGTTTTTTGAAAGCCTCCAGTGGACACATTGAGCTTGGAGGGCAACCTGAAATCAGTAGTAGATAACATTTGATATTGCCCGCATTTGGTATTTTTTGAACTCGTGGTTTTCGGTAAACTGTTTTCTTCTATTACTGACAATAGAACAGTTCGACTAGAATAAAAACATCACTAGTTTGAACCATTTCGACGTATTCTTCCTTGCGCGGAAGCATTTCAATGGATGGTTTCGAGAACTTGATTTGATATATGTTAATGAATCGGATCAGTTGGAATAGTCAGCCAGGGACCGGGAATGTCTTAGATAATAGCTTCGGGAGTTGCGAGTGAAGGAACGCGAACAAACCGCTTATGTTTCCGGTGATGTCTTCCCATTGTGTAGTGTTGTAATTACGGTGATAGTTGACCTGAAATTGATGCAGTATGATAATTGCATATCAATAGGACCATGAAGCTTGATGATTCTCAGTAATTGTCCACTCTTTGGAATTAGACGCAGCCGAGTCACCTCTGGTCATTTTCTAGTTAAGTGAGAGCTTTAAAGACAGGAAAAAGTACTGCCATAATCGTAAACTATTCGGCACCATCATCTTCTTCTTCAACGAAACAGTCCGTTTCGTTATGCTATTTGTCCCATTCATCATTCTCTGTGGACTATTCGATAAGAACCAACAAAATGAACCTTGACTTTATATTGACCATTCACTTTCCATAATTCAAACAACACTGCTGCCGTATATTCCGGAAGATCGTCCGGTACAACTGCTTCTTTAGCGTCCAACGCTGACAGAAGACCGTTTAGAGTAGAATCATGCTGAAAGGTTTTTTACTTCCAGAATATGTTCAGGAAATATTGATGTTTTCTAAATACGTTATCGAAGGGAGATGTCAGTGTGGAAATGGTGTGGCACAGCTTCGAGACCTCTTAGCAACAAGAAATTTATCCCGGTGAAACTCAGTAAGACGGTTTACAATTCCTGTCTAATGAATCTCGGTCGGAGAGGACAACTTCACTACAGTTTTTCAGATGAAAATCTCAGAAATTCTATCCGTCAAGTACACAGTTGCTTGTCTTTCCCACTGACCTCTTATCATCTCAAATCGCTCAGTGAACGTTTGACTATTTCTATCATTGACGTATATTGAAACTCAGAACTCATATTAATTATGTTTCTATTGAACTGGAGACCGGAATAATTGAAAATTGAGTTAATGAAGACTTTCGATCAAATTGGTTGGGATATATTGATGAAAGTTCAAGACTAAAACCATATGAGCAACAAAATCTCGTTGAAAACTGAAAAATGATCAAGTTTTGATCACAACAGGAGATCAAACTGATTGCGTTAATTGACTAACCGCTGAGAAGGCGAAATACTTTAGATTATTATACCAATCGCATACTTCTTTAGATGCGCTCTCATTTTCTAAGCAATAAATCTGAAATACTCACATCAGATATTTTGGAGATTATCCTGGAATCGCCCAAAAAACAATCATACCAACTGAGAAATTATGTCCAGCAATCAAAACTTGTCAACCAATCGGTGTCTCTTAGCATTTCACTTATTTCATGAACTCAAGTTTCTATTATTTTCAACAACTGAACTGAACCAGCTCTATTCCCCTTTCAGTGAACATTCACTGTAACTGAAGGTGGTGGGCGATTGATTTGAGCCTTTTCAGCCTTTTTTGATCATTGGTGAATACATTTATTCGATAGATTTTGACGAAATGTTGATAAATTATTGAAATAGAAATCTAGAAATTGATAGAAATGAGGATCAAAAGTTATACTACTAGAAGTATGAATGTTTTCCTCCAGTTGTTCAGTAATCATAACATTTTTCTTCGTGCCACCAGAAGAACTGAAAAGCGAAAAAGTACCTTCTGATCCATGTGATTGATGACGTCCCAAAGTTGACTACCGCCACGCATTCGTGGGATTTGTACGCGTAAGTCGATTCCATTTTGAACGCTATCCTCTGAAATGAACAAATAGAATTCAGCCTACACTCAACAATCTGAATCCAAAAGCGCTCACTGATCAGTCCGTGTCGAACATTTTCAGCGATACTGTCCAATCTTCTCATCTCTTTGTATTGTTCATCCGTGAATATTTTCTGTCTATTGTGACAATTCTGAAAAACAAACAGATTTTATAGCCAATGCTTATCCCGAGTGATCGTTCTCTGCGCGGTAAGATAATCGTAGCCCACTCTCTAAAATCTAACCCTGACCCAGGCTGAAGATGATTTCACTTAAGCTCAGGTTAACTGAGGTTTATCTAAGCTTCAAATAATGCTTTGCTTGTTGCTCACATCAACCTATTTCAAGCCTTTGTTGAGCATTGTTGCTTATGAAGACAGCACATTTGCGTATGCGACCATGTTAGCCAACAAACTGAACCGCAAACTCAACTTAGATCATCGCTCACCTCAATATACCACGAGTCAACCGGCATCACCAAGCTCATCAAACCAATCTTCATACCACAAATTTTCGATACCTTTTCTAAGAATGCCTGCAAAAAACAGCGACAGTAGCATGAAACAGTGAAACGAAACCGAATCAATTTGCAGTCAATTTCAATTAAAATTGAGTTCGTCCATTTGCAGTGATCTGCATTGTCTGTCAATAACACGCAATTCTATTGATGTTCCCCTCAGCGCCTACCAATTCCAGATCGACCCATAAAGTACCTTATTCTTTTCCTCGAGTTTTCGTACTTCGGGAGACTTGATTGCCAAGTCCATAAGCGCCAATTGTCTTGGACAGTACGTGTTTGGATCACCCATCTGGAAACAATGTTCTGCTTGAACAAAGAACTTTTCGGCAAAACGGTACTGTTTTAGTGACAAAAATGAATTTTATATGCCATAAAGGAAAAACCTTTTCAGATTCTTAGGCATTTGGGATTATACAGGAGTGCCACGAACCTCAATGCTTCTGAAATTCAACTGAATTTCCCTAAAATCAGTGCAATTGCTGTGACGCTCGCAATGTTCAGTAAATCTGGGATTTCCTAACAGGTTTGATGAAGTAAGGCTTTTGATTCAGACTTACAGCTGGGACTACGAGACTTATCGCAGTTAGCAGCAGAACCAGCCTCGAATGCAAATTGTCTTGAGTGTGACCGAAATCAGACATTGTACTTACATGATCAGTGAATCGATTGACCGTATGAACTGGCACCGAAATGAATTTGTTTGGCCATGGATCGCCAGGGTAATCTTTATCCAGCTCAGATTGAGGTTGATTGTAATACATCCCGATGAAATTCGACATGGCACTGATGATCGTACGATTGAAGTCTGTTGCACGGATATATATCTGTAAACATTTGATGCTCTTATTTGAATCACTTGTTCACTGATTTATTCATTTGCTTAGGTGATCGTTTGCGTGCTCAATAATCACTGAGAGCTCATACGAGTACATTGTTGTGTGTTTATTTTGAACAAATATCAGTTGTTTTTTTTTTTGGATTATCCTTTTCGCCACTTATTTTTGCATCGATCTCTCTTTGACCATCATTCTGCCCAGCAAGTAATAGTCTCAACTAGTGTTCGTCGGGGAGCAATTTTTTGCACGGAGGGGTCCCCGCGGGGAGTAAATTGGACGAGGGGGTCCCCGCGAAAAAGTCGGGGAGCAAATTGCGCTTGGGAGGTCCCCGCGGGGAGTAAATTGGACGGGGGAGGTCCCCGCAAAAAAGTCGGGGAGCAAATTGCGCGGGGGGGACCCCGTCGGGGAATGACCGCTCCCCGTGTTCCCCGACGGGGAGGACATGGAGCATCTCAGCTTAATTTTTTGAACAAAGTTTCAATTTTTTAAAGATTTTTCTTCTTTTTTAAGTCGTTCTCTTTCAAATGCACCTTATACTCACATTTCAAAACAAAAAACAAGACAATATTGAAAGTGTTGCGGCTGTCTTCCACCATTTTCAGTTAAATGCTCGCGATATTCGGGAAGGTTCGCACTTCCCGTCGGAGAGCGAAATTGGACGAGGGGGGTCCCCGCGAAAAAGTCGGGGAGCAAATTGCGCGGGGGAGGTCCCCGAGGGGAGTAAATTGGACGAGGGGGGGTCCCCGCAAAAATGTCGGGGAGCAAATTGCGCGGGGGTGGCGCTCCCCGCGTTCCCCGCCGGGGTCCGCGACGGGGACCCCGTTCCCCGACGAACACTAGTCTCAACTCACTGCTTCATAGTATCCTTCATTTATCATGTAGTTTCATGGCATTCGTTTGCACATTATATTGAACAGTTAACTTATTGCTTGCTGAACAGTTGGCTTATTGCTACAGAAAGATTATACAATGAACGATGGAAACCTGATGAGCGTTATAGGTTCCATCTACGAACTTCAACTCCTCAACATATTTTTTGTAGATCAGTGAACCAAGGCGTTGCTGCTGTTTCATTCCCACCTGAAATCTTTCCGTGCGAATAACTGAGTTTATCAACTTCAAGCACCAAATGGCACATGCAAAGGGCGACTGTGAACATAAAGCCCCACTCGGAATCATACAAGTCCGGGAAGTGCTGACAGGAACTGATGGAGGTAAATGCCCTTGCTGAAGTCTTCTGATTTCCATAAGTTGCTCTGACATCGTCAAAACTGACCAAAGCGAATTTCCAGAATCAAACTGATGACTAAAATGGCCTGTATGGCCAAGTTAACATATTGAAGATTTGAACTGATCGCATAGAAATTATACTGTTCATGTAATTTGAGTAACAACTACTGCTCAAAAAACAAGGAGCTCATACCGGACTGAGCTGACCAAAGCCTTCAGGCCAAGTGCTTTCAACGTTTGCCTTGTCATTAGGACACAGACCTGTGGGTGTTCGATCGCCGTGTCGCCAGAACTGTAATAATAATGCTTGGAAATTCAATTGCTTTCGACTTTTCCGGTAGCAAATCTGATCATAATTTCAAACAATCAGTCAAGTTCCCTGTTCTTGTTCATGCTGATATGATTCTTATAAAACTTCACGGCTCATAATGTGAACATTAATATGAACAGGGGGTTTTAGTTAAATTTAGCCCAAATGATCCGATTCAATTGAAAATATCATTTATAAAAATTCAAATTTGAAATTTTCGACGATTGTGCATCTTCGCTATGCTTTTCGCAGAAAATTTACGACTTTTTCATTTGGCCTTCGTGCAAGTGATCTGAAAATCATACGCTGTGGTAGATCGTTACAGTTTCACCAACAGATCAACTGTGATCAGCGATGAATTTCAACTAGCTGTGCTATTTTGCGCAATCACTTCATCGCATAATTTTTGGCTGATTTTGTCTTGATTTGCAGATTGCAACCTGATGAGAGTTCCCTTATATGCATCTTCAGGAACCGGCTCGTATTCAGCCAGTGCGCTGGAAAATATATCTTTGAAAGGTCAACGGACTAATGATTCTGAACATGAATCGCTCACAGCTTGTATGAATATGAGTTGTTCGCCATTCTGAGCTTCTGTTTTCTTTCCAGCATTCCCGACGTCACGTTTCACCCGCAATTTTGGATTCGTTCTGTTTTCGTCAGCAACCTGTTTTGTCGTTTCTGGTGCCTTCTTGGGGGTTGACTTCCAGTCAGCCGGTACATCATTGCACAACTGAAATTACAAAATCCATCAGTGGAACTAAGTGAATCGGTATTTTTGACTGGAATCGACAATTGTTTTTTGATGCAACGTAATTCTTTCCTTTATGTGCGAAATTGACTGGTTGACAAATGTATTCAGTTTCGTGACGATCAGTCTGATGACTTGTTAATGTGCTCATAATGACAGCTACATTCATGAAACATTCTGCGAGTGCAAGCGACAGAATTGGTTGCAAACAAAAATAATACGGTGTGTAAGACATCAAGCAGGTCGAAGTATTGCAACGCTCATATTTTTTAGAGCTGCTTTCTGTTGCGTCGTAGTGAAACTGAACAACAAAACGAGTTTTCAGCTGATTGATGAATTGAAGAACACTGATATACTGGATTGGATAATTTATATACATTCGTCCATCTTTTGAATATTTGACTATACCTTAACAATATCATTTACGTAATATTTCTTCACAGGTTTCTTGAATTCATCGTATGGGCAGAAATCTGCGTTGCAGTCTGAAATGTGACTTCGTGTCGATTGTTCAGTTATTTGAAAGATTAATATTTCAGGACGGAAAATTCCTAGCCGGTGAAAATTGCTTGGAGAGCTACTCTTGTAAACACCAAGGGCCACTCTTGTAAGCGAATCAGGACCATGAGTCGCAGATGCCTTTGAAACTTTCAGATTGATTCATTTGCACACGTGAATTGCAATTGGTGTCCAAGAATATGGATAGTGTTCCAGTGCACTGGTATACTTTCATACTGCTGCTAGTTTCAGTGAAAAGAAGAAGATGGAATTTGATCGATGACTAACTTGGAAGAAAACTTGTGACACTCCTGAACTTATCGCCGGGATTATCGCGATATCTTGCCTGAAATTCAATGAAACCTGCGATAAATATATCTGCTCATATAACCAGTAATTTGTGTCACTCTTCAAAAACATTCACAAGTGTGCTAAGTGCTATTTCGATTTTCACTTGCTTACAAACGAAGCGATCAATAGCTGATTAAATGAAATAATCAGGTGAGTTAAGGCAAACTCTAATGGAAAATCCTCCAGCGTCTGTCTTCCAAAGCTCGATCACAAATGTGGCTGTGAAACCGGGTAGAGAAACTGGGAGAATCTTGTCTCTTGCTTCCAGCGCCGTTAACAGTGCATCAATTGTTGCCCAATGCTTGAAAATGAAAACATAAAAATCAAAATATTTCAGTTTCTGCAATGAAACAAGAAGGAAGCAAGTGAAAAATAACGATTCTTGATTGAGCAGATAAAAGTCTGGTTAAGGAACGTACCGAGGAGTATGCATAATATTTGAGTTTACTCATCCACGAGCAATCGTTTTTATTGGCGTATGCCGAATCCATGCACCGAATCTACAATTTCAACAAAATATTATAAGTGATGACAGTGACAGCAAAATGACACAAACAGTGATAACAATAGTAGAAGAATATACCTTATGATCCATATGATCGATGATATCTTTGATCAACGCACCTGATCGCACACGAGGAATCTCCAACGTAAAGTTGATTGGTCCATCTTTTGTGCTTACAGGCTCCATGCCTTAAGAATTAATGTTTTTGATGAATATTAGTGATTGTTCAGTCTCATTGGGGAGACTTCTGTTGGTGGATGGTAGATTTCGGTCAGAAAAGGGCAAAACTATTGAAAAGAGTAAGTTTTCGAACCTTGTCCACTTATGAAATCCAGCGATTTCCGTTCAATCGCTCGGAATTTGGAGAATTGTTCAGGTGTGAGCCACTTATGTGAACGATTCATTTTATTCTGAAACCGATCAACTAATCAGACCAAGTTTACTTTGCTTCTACCCGTTTGCTCAAATTAGCGATGTTTTGGGTGTTGAATAGAGAAATTCAGAAAAAGCATTGCATATCAAGTGAAAAATCGTTTACCTCAACGATATAGGATTCAGTGAGTCGCCAAATGTTGGAAATTGTTGTGTCTGATCCGCAAACGTTGGTAGCTTCTTGCAATAGATTCTTAAAAGAAGTGTTTTTTGAACATCATATCTAAACATCCGGATTTTTTTGGATGATGTTATTAGATAACTTTCGAGATGGTTTGAATGTTGGAAGACTGAAAGAAACTGAGACTTGGTTCCAACCGCAAGCTCACAGTTACACTCAGTTTCAAACTTAGGTCTGATTCGGTCTCTTGGTAGCTAGAACAGTTGGAAAAGTCGTAGCCTTGCAACTTTTGTGAACGGGGCAAATCGATCTGATTTTATCGACTGATATTATAACCTTGATAGAAAATAATTTCACTGAGCATCCATGTAATCTATATGGATGTTCAGTGAGATAATCTCTCAGAAATAAACAATTTCTGATCATTGAATTAAGTTTAGACATAGCGATATGAGAAGTTATTCACCTTCACCGATTTCACATAGTTTTTAACTTCCGGAGTTTGTTTAACCAAATTCTCTAGGTAATCCCTGCGAGGACATTCAGGATTGACGTATCCAATCTGAAAAGGGGATTTTTTCACACTAAGTCCGCTCTGATCAATAAATCCAGCGAATTGTTTATCTCAGTGGTTCTCACGCTTCGGTGCTCCGTTAGATCTTTTGATGATCTGGCAGGTCGCCGTTATCCCCCTATTGAATATGGGAATCGCGTATCTTATGTTCAGATAACCGTTACGTTCAATCTTATTAGCAAGGTCATGATGGCAATCGACATCGCTGGGCCTTCTAATAGACCGTTGTGTTCTTCAGTGTTGCAATCGGTTATGATTACATGAAAAGCTCACTTCAAACTGTTTTACATGGATTCTTATTCTTTTTAGACGCGTTGTATTCGCTCTCATAGCTATTGCATGCGAATACCGTTTTCTTGATGAGTTTTTCTCATTCATTTCGTCTCATTTTAATTCACAGTTCGAATCAATTTCTCATTCAGTAGCATATACTATTTACTGAATGCGTTGACGAGTGTTGACAATCGAAGTCAACAATACAACAATTGAATTGAATTGCTCAACAGTCAAACGATCAATTATAGAGTGTATTTGATAGAATGAGAATTTGACTTCAACTTTTGAATGAAATGAATGAGAAATTAGCAAAAGAAAACACTTTCAGCGATAAAAGCTATGAGAGCGATTACAACAGCAAAGAAAAGAATGAAAACCCTGTTAAAACGAATGAAAACTCTGTTAGGCCCGGACGAGCTAATGATACTCAGAAAATAGGAGAATGACGAGTTCACCCAAGTTAAAAAACACCTTCATAATGGCGTTCTATCATAACATGCCAACTGCACAAAATACTAATTTCCCGAACCCCTCCATTACCCTTTGACATCTCCAGAAAACCCAAAATGGGTAATCTCATCCCCTATGAGAACCACTGCTTTATCTCAACATCATTCTCATTAATTTCGAAAATATTCTCACAATGAAATAACTAAACGTTCCCGTAATATTTCTTTCGGCACAGGCAAGCACAATGAATGTTTAGCAAAACATGTGTTCCAACTTAAGTTGCACATTAAAAAATTGGAAGCTCATAGACTGACGTGATCAGTTTTAAGCAGCTGAGTATGGATCGCTATCGGTACGAATTTATTGGGCCATTCCGAAATGTCTGGATAGTCGACAATAGGCTTTTCAGACGGTCGATTGTAGTACATTCCAAGGAAATTCGCATTGGCACTGAGTAACGTTTGATTGATGTCGGTTGAACGACAGAATATCTGAAGGAATCACTCGTACATCTGAATCTGATTACTTTACAAATCATGCGATTAATTAAACGATCTGAAGCATTGTCGTTTATTCGAGTGGGATGTGTGACTGGCGGTCGATGCCCGTCATAAGCATGGGTGGTAAAAAGCTCACAGACAAGATTTCCGGCCGTGATGCAGTCAGTTTCTCCTTCATACAAGAAAACACTAGGCCGATTCTCTATAGCGTAAGCATGACAATCGGCTAAGATTGTGATGATTTGACCAAATACGAAGGATCAATGGTAAACCTGCATAACACAGGCATCCGATTGCGATTGGATCGTGGTGATTGTTGGTGTAATGTTGGAGAATCTCTCGTATGGAAGTAAAATACAATGAACTGAATTGAAATCTTAGTGAAAAGGACTTTGACGAAAT
Source organism: Anisakis pegreffii (assembly GCA_035041965.1). Taxonomy (NCBI): domain Eukaryota; kingdom Metazoa; phylum Nematoda; class Chromadorea; order Rhabditida; family Anisakidae; genus Anisakis; species Anisakis pegreffii. The sequence continues at coordinate 27,286 of JAPYMA010002541.1, forward strand.
CCTTTCTCATACCTCGTACGTTGAATAATTAGCACTGAGGAATTTTTGTTTTGTCACATATTCATCGTACATCAATTGACCCAATTGCATTTGGTGTAGCATACCTTCCTGAATTGTTCATTTCGTTGTATGTTCAGATAAATTTGCATTTTTAATTGTAAAATTCTCCTTTATGCTGCCTATTTGATTTTCCTTTATGCTGCCTATTTGATCTGAATTGCTTATTTGATCTGAATTGGCAATATTCTGTTGCACTCAAATAGCTTTGACAGATGCCTTTCCCGATTTAAGAATCCTCTTAGTTTTCCAGATTGCAGACCGACACTTGTGGCCACTGATTTATTTTCCAGTCAGATCGTTAAGCAACCTCCGATCGTCTTTAGTCGTTTCGAATGAGATTGACAATTTCAGAATGTTAATCGCCTAACCGCTACTTCATCATTTGAATAGATTTGATTGCCCAAGAATTTGAGTATCATCAGAATTCCAATCGATGCCGATCAAGCACAGTGCAAATTGTTGAATAGTATGTGAAATGAGAGTTACTCCGATCACGGAATTGAGCAATTAGCTAGAGATTATCGGTAATCTGAACTAACTGCTGCTCATTTCAATGACTCGAAAAACCTCTCAATTTACATAAAATTTAACGATTAAAATCAGTCGGCAATTATTGGTGTAATTCGATGGGTTTGCCGAGCGATTCCATAGCAAACACTCTAACCGGTCTCATTTGTCCAAGTCCTTGATACCATGTGCCCACTGTGTTCTCGTCTTTCGGGCAGATATATTTCGGATTTCGAAAGCCATGTCGCCATATCTTCAATTATCAATTGCAGGAAGTTCATCGATTTTGAAAAATTTGGTGAAAAAACAATAATCCTGTCAACAATTCGCAATGAAACCATCAGTTCATTGTACATATTCATGAATTTGATATTGATCAATTCGTGCACATCACCACTGGCATAACCAGATTTTTGTCAAGGCAAGGGGAGGGAAGGGAAGCTCAAAATGCTCTCTCCAGAAATTTTATATGTTTAATTTTTCTTCCTTCTCCCTTTCATTCTATCTTTTCCCCTCCTTGAAACCACTGACTCCTCTATTCCGCCTTCTTTTCCTCTTTTTTTCCTTCATCTTTCTCTCTTTTCTCAAAACCTTCAGGGGTGAGACTTACTTCCCGTGCGCCTTCCTCCCTTCCCTTGGGCACGCCACTTGGGTATAATTCTTCATAACGGGCAACATTAGGTGGGTAAGAACTTACGGCTTGAACGAGCACAAGTTTATCAGCCTCAACCGACTGGAAGAGAATAGTCGCGAAGGTGGCGATGCTAAGGAAACAGCACCAGACGACCGTTCTCATTTTGTTTGCAGTCGTAAATGAATGATTGAATGAATGCAAATTGGTGAGAGAAACAATTTTTAATGGACCGATATGTTGTTGAAAAGTTTTTATTGGGATGTATCAACTCACAATTTTAAATCGTTCGTTTGTTACGATGCTACTTTGCGAGTTTTCTGATTGTCATGCATTGACAATTGAGTGTGTGCATGTGTGGAAGATTCAATCAAGCAACTAAGAAACTCCCTGAAAACTGATAAGCGCTACCGTTATCATATCAAAACAAATCAAAATTGTCATGTCAAAGACATAATCGCCGATTCTTTAATTGATTACACTTTCACAGCACACTTGCAGTACTTTTGATAAAGTGATCAAATTTTCAGTTATCGCTATACATATTCTCCCACTCATTGTTACTGTCTAGCAATATGGATTTGACTGAACGATGCTACGACACGGCATCATTTTTTGAATGCAGCTGAAATATACTGATTGAAGGGGACTGGTAATTGAAGGAATGAAAAAAAATTAAGAGTATACATCACACTTTCAAACCTATTTCATGAATATCTTACAAAGTATGCTTGCAGGGAAGGAGTGCGCAGTGGGTGATTGTGAGAGATGTATTGAAAGCAGCCAGGCTCCGGAACAAACTACACTGGATGTTCTGCAGAGAATCGATCTCCACCAAAGCATGAGACCTCACTGGATCTGAGAGTTGGGTTTCGTTGTTCGAGCCGATGCCTTAGCTTCAACCTAAAGCAAGCGACGAATTGTTTGTAGCAGAATATTGTTTGATTTATAGTCTCTATAAATGGATGAATCTAGGCAAATAGATGAATGTGAATGGAAACCAAATGAGCGAAGATCATTTGGTTTCAATTGCTCAAGATTGCTAGCGTTCACATATCTCTCTATGAAATGCACTGATGATTCAAATAATTTGGAATATTGCATTCAATTTAAAATGTACTTCTTGAATCTGTTTTGCTAATTTGCTTTGTGATCCTAATATGATAATTATGTGTATTTGAGTTGTTGACCACTTTTTTCAACAGTGAATTGCATCTCAATGAACTGTGAACCCATTATCAGCATGAAATCTTTGAACGGCAACGATCCACTGATAAGGCATTTGTCGTATGCCTCTCACCGATGATACGCTGAAGTGCAAAAGAAAAAAACGAATGTTAAGGCCCTATCCAATGCCTCTATTTTGTTGAAGATTGATCGTCTAATGCACGGCAAATTTACCCCATAGGAGGAAATTACTCATTTTTTGGTAATTTGAGGGTATCAAGGGGGTAATGGAGGGAGTTGGGAAATTCGTTCTGATGTTATGCGGAGAAATAGTGGATTATTGCAACGAGAGAGGTGAGTGGTAATAGCAACCTGCCTGACCATCGAATAGGGTAATGGAACATCCGAGTGTAGGAATTACTGGTCTGATATCAATTTATTCGTTACATGCAATGGATTATTTATGTTTGCAATCCAAAAAGTTTCAGTTCGATAACACAGCTTAGGGTTCAATAGCCCGGGATAAGTTCTTTAAATAAAAATTGCAAAGTTGTTGATTTGAGATTGCAAACTGATCGGAAGTAGATATTCGACAATGCGTATAAGTAATAAACTTTGCAATGTATTTCAGGTATGAGTAGCATCTCACAAACTCTCTGGCGGTCCAGCAAACGTTTTCGAGAGCCACTTACAAATATTAAACAGTCCGAAGGTCACGCATTATCTGCTCATGTTTTACGAACTAATCATCTTTAACTTATCATAATGAATAAACCGCGGAACTGTCAAAGTTAATGCTTTAATGATAGTATATGAATTGAACGTGTGAATCCATTCGTTCATGTGTTTGTTGGTCTTTTCACTGTTCAAATCAAACCAATGATGAAAGGCAATCAATCGCATTATTTTCATGCTAAACATGCTAAAGTCTCCTTCATTGATGAGGCGAAAGTTAATCGCATTTTGTGAACCCTTATTTTCATTTGTAACTAGTCAGATCACTAGCAAATTTCGATAACGATATCGTGATAAGAAATCACTAGCACATCATGTCATGTCACATCGAGCCGCCTAAAAAATTTTATGATGTGGAGCCATCAAATATATTTACGAATACTGCAACAAAGCGATTAAAATATTATGTTTAAGAAAACATATTTACCCATTCTTACATTTACATGTGCACTCCTAAATCAATAAGCATATGTAAGTTGATTCTAACAGAATTCGTTCATCCGGTTTCCACTAAACGGTTCCGCATACATTAGTGATTAACGATCAGACTTCATTCCCAGGTTTATACGCATTAAAAAAAGCCACATATAAATACTGAATTAGCAAGTAAAGGCTTTCTCCTTTTCAAAAAAGATGCCTGAAAAAGAACTGGTCATCAATGTTCTGGAATGTTGCTTTCCAGTTTCCAACCGAGCCATCTTGTGTTCGAAATGATCTCGTTCTGTTTAGTAAAACGAGACTGTGTGGAACTTGATCACATACGCCTGCCTTTATGATATGAAACAGCAGCAATATCTTGACTGAATGCGATCGATTGCAAATGATTGAATGCGATTAGAATGCATATTCACGGAACATTATTATCCTGGAGTGGCGTCATCAAATGCAAATTCCAAACGAACAAAACACAGTCACGCATCTAAATTTGTTTGTGAATTTGAATATTCAAACTTGTTAAATCAGATGCACTCATCATCAGTTTGAATGGAACTAAGCAATGATAAAAACGACTTATTAAACGTCAGCTGAGAGATGTCACATTCGTTACAGACCATTACTACGGAATTGTTCCATATGATCGCTAGTAGACAGGTTTTGGTAGAATACAGATCATTAATGATTAATCTAGAACGAGTTCCTCATTCCAGACCATTCAAATGCTGAAATTTTGTTTCTGAGGGCATGTTTTTTCTAGCCACAAACATCTTCAATGAATTCATTGGATTCTGCAGAATTCAGTTATAACTTGAATCTTCGTTGAGAGATTTCTCGTTATTCAGAGAGCACTTGTTTATCCGCTTTGCGAATGCATTTGATGACTTCCATACGGATCGTTTATTTTCAATGGGCAGTGCCAAACTAATTGTGTACTCTAAGTTGATGCATGAAGCCGAGTCTGTTTCTACAGCTGTTTTGAGCATATCCGCGCCGATTCAACGCAATAAAGTTCATTTTAAAGTTCCTTGTGGCCAGGTGGACTTTTCAATATGAATCAAAACGATGATAAATATTTTTGCTACAAATTTTCACTGCGATGTGTCATGAATAATTCTAACAATAAGCTTTTGATATGATCATTGCTCTAAGATATGTGACCTCTATAAGAAGATATCATAATTCAATGAAATTATGATAACCTGACGAAATATGATTTGATCTGATAAATATTCATCTTATTCGCTTCCTATCATCCGCATTAATCTATCAAAGTTTGCAAACAATTCCAAAAAAATTCTCTTTCGTTAAATATTCCTTATATCTGAATTTTGGCAAGTAAACTCTCATTTTCTCATGCCATTTGCATGCATCGAATTTTAAAACGATGAAATTCTCACAGTTTATCACCTGCACGTTGGACGTTGCTAACAGAAACGTATTTATTTTGCACTCGTTTGTTAATCATGCTTCTCATCTTTTACGAATATTTATCATTCTATTTCAGCAGATCTCTTATCCTCTTATCCATCTTTTTGAATGTTCTCAGCAGGGATCATTTTTGGACTGCAACACTTGAATTATTATGATGACTTCTCGGATAGAATTGGTCGATAAGACTGCAATCGATTTTTCATGATCGTTTACGACAATGGTTTGAATTTTAAAAAAACGACAGCGCATGGAATAAACGATGAAGGTCTCTATTAACGTGCTGCTGCCGGCTCTATTGTACGATGACTGTCTCGCATCACAAGGCTTTTGGACGGTATAATCCATTTGATGACTGATGAAGTTTTTGTGCACTCATTGATCATTAGTTAAGATGGTTCGTGTTGTTGGATTAGTTTAATTCAGTTCAATCGCATTATTGCGTTCGTTTCGATTTGTACTTCTCACAATCGATTCCAGATTTAATATTTGTGCCTTCCATCGCGTCTCTATCTGATTTGCTCGCGTTTCGCAATGATCAAGCAGATCTGTTTGACAAACAACAAACAAATACCGACTTTCATCTGCTATTATCTTGTTCAGTATGGTTCATCGAATCTCTTTTATCCCTAATACTACCTTCAAGCCAGTGATAGCAGCTGCAGTAGCAGTGATATTCTTGAGCTGTTTTGAAGACCAATAATGACAATTAGCTAAGTATTCGTTCGGATCATTGTTAATTAATTTATGTATCAGGATAATGATGGTGTAATGATGATAGCACTTTTTCGCTTGATTTGCTTCTTTTATTCAAGACGTACCAGGCTTCGTTATCCCAGTTCGCTTAACTCAACTGTGTATTCCTGGAAAAATTGTTCTGTTATCCGACAAAATGGAACGTTTTAAAAACAATCGAAATGAATTTACAATAATTTCACGAGCTAATGGAACGTTCCGTGGAGTACTATTAGTTTAATTTCCGATCAGAAATCAAATACAACGCTAGAAAGTGCAAATATTGCAAATTTTATCCAGCGAGCAGCATGCATGCTCTCATCTGTCACTTAGCATGCACACTGATACTGAGCATTGTAAACCGATGCAAGTAATTGCCTGATTAGAACTTTTTGAAGTTAGGATGGCCAAACTAGGATGACCTTTTTGAAACCTTCTAAATTCCAGCCTATTTGTTTTGCGAAGGTTCGATTGTCAAAACTTCCGGAAACAATCTAATTGAGCGTTTTTATGCTCAAAATATTAGTAAACTATGCTTTTCTGTTAGCGTTTTGTTCAATAAACTTCAATGAGAATTTTTTGTGCTTTTTATCGTGGATAAAAATTGCCCGTTAGTCACTGCCTTTATTTGTGAAAACGGTTTAAAATTCATTCACAAATTGCTCGATGTTATAGAGCACATGTGCTTTTTCTCTCTCATAAAACCGATTCTAGGATCTAACAGAAACTGAGATGACGGATATCCCTCACGAAGATAATTCGAATCGAGATCCGTTGCCGCCACCTTATGAACCAAACTCATTTTGTTACGATATATTCAACCCTCGGGTAAGTGATTCACGTCCGTGCGTTGTTCATCAAAAAATTTTTGCGATCATCTTTTTTGTGCTCATATTCTCCATTCCATCGCATTTCGAGTTTCTCATTCCCAAATGTTAATGTTCTGCATTTTGAATGTTTCAATGAGCAAGCAAATACAGCTGATTTGCGAGGGTGATAATGAGGAGCCTATCTATCGTACCTATCATCAGAGCATCACTATGATGGCATTGACAAAACATTACTTGCGCACAGGTGCTTGATTCATTGTCAACAATACAATAACGGTGTTTTGATCCACCTGTCACCGCCATGCACACTACAAAAGAAAAAAGCTTCCAGCAACGGATCTCTCATCAAGCTAATGACCTTTTTTGCAGAACATTCATCACTCTCATATCGAATAGATTCTTCAGAGGTAAATCTGAAGTCGAACGAAATGCTGTGAAGCGAGAAAAATTGTTGTTTTTTTTGCAGAATCTAATGATATGTTTTGCTGTGTATTTCACCGTCATAACACTCTGCAAGATTGTTCTCTTCTATACGTTATTTGAGCAGAGTGCGACATCAATCACGGCAATATACTTCTTTCACATGTTTTTGGATGTTCCGTTGATTTTCTTCATTCTGTTGAGTTTGTTGAAAAATGACGCAGCATCTGTGACCGTTTCAATCATCATCACAGTAAGTTCGATTTAATTTCGACACGCAATTTTTAGCATTTCATTCAATGCTCCTCTATATTCAAGCAAATCTTTCATCATTTTGGAAGTAGAAACGAGATGTTTGATGTGAAACTGATATGACATTCATCAAAAAATCGAATTTTATCCTCAACATATTTTATTCCATTGTAGACAAGTCGACGATGACTAGCACAAAGTCATCGTGAACAATGAATGAATAATTTTAACGGAGCGTCGAATTTAATGAATAAATAAAACAGGATTAAGAAAGGTGTCTGATATGCGATTGAACAGTTTCAGCGAGATTTTTATTGATTAAAAATGAAAAAAACTAGTAGAAAAATCAAAAAGAGTCATTTCACTGCAAAATATGCAGCACCCTTAATGATTATTTCACAGATTCCGCGAATGTAGCACTTTCAAAAGATTTCACATTGGAACTAGCTCAGAAAATCGCTTCATAGAAAATGCATGAAAGACGACACCACGACACAAACACAACATTGACTCATTCCATTGAGCGTTTTACAAATTCTGACACTAATTGATTGCGCATGAAATTGATGATCCATATTCAACCAGGAGGTTTGCAACCTGGAATTAATTTCAGGTTATCTACATCGTCTATCATGGAGTGTGCATTTTGGCGGCTACATTAGCATTTCTTCATACAGACTCATTAGTGATTCGTATAGTGGATTTGAATTTGGAAGATACTACCAAAGCGGATAGTTGGATACTGAACATACTGCACGTTACTGATGGAGTCGGTAATGGTTGGGTTGTCAATGAAATGGAAGGTACGAAACAGGGCACTGCGCATATTCTTATTTCTCAGCATCTCTTCAATGAATCCCTTCATTTTTTGAGAGGGAATTTCCGCGTAGAATACTCTTCGTTTCGAAAAAAAACCATTTTCGAATTTTTCTTCGAGAACTGCTTACGCTTCCGAAGGTGTTCAAATGGAAGACTCGGTATCGGATCACTTGCCAAATTAAAAAAACAAATTCTATGCGTCTAACGTTATTTGGTTCCATAAAAGCTTACAATTGAGTAATGATTACGATCAACTTCAGATCACATTTACTATCGGTCAATTGGTTGAACTACAAAACGTATTGCGTTTTAAGTTCACACATTTAGATGATGCTCACAGTATAGAGCGATGTTCCTCACGCTTGGAATTTCCATGACCCATTTCGACGGTCTGACAGGCCGTCATTACTCCCAACATCTACTACAAGAATTCTCTATTTCCATATTTTGCGTTTGGAGCAAATTGAAGACCGATCAGGGAATTCCCCGTGGAATGGAAGAAATTTTAGTTTATCAATACCCTCAGTGGTACCCCAGGCACCCGAAATTGCGTTCTATAAGATAATTCACCTCCCTTGTAAGAAAACTGGTACAGAGGAAAATTTTCGACAGGATGATTGAATATGAAAGCTCTTCATCAGTCAGCTTGTAATGAATCCACTCAAATGGTTATCGAATTTCAGCGGTCGAGATCCTCTCACGAATCATCCTGTGCGTATATCCGTTCCTGTTGATCGTCTATATTTCGTATGAATTTGTGGCCATCAAATATAGGCAACTCATTGAGGATATGGAAAATAGCGACGATATCGCCACTCAAAAATATCGTGCCAAAGCACCGTGTGGCATCCATCCCGGAAACTTCTGCTAAACAATTCAGTTACGCAATCCATTTCAGCACTAATATTAATTAGTGCGATTGTAAACTCATAATTGTAAACAGTTCTCTTCTTTTGAATGTCTCTGTCTCAACGGGCAATCAGCACTGTCGCTGTCAGTCAAGTTCGCTAAAAGCCCTCAAAAGTTCACGAAATTGCTAACTTTGCGAGAAAATGGCGCAAGACAAGATCGGAGAGAGGTGATGACCAAGTCGTAATGCGCGGGTTGGGAGGTGAATTCCGAGCAAGTGATGATTTGCCGTAGCATGATTGTATTGTCAGTTAAATTATAGGATTCTTTATAAGTATTCCATCTCACCCATGATTCCAATTCGCTGATCTCTTATTCTGCTACTAATTTAAACTTTTTTGAAATTTAGTCATTTTCCAACAAGATGAGATGTACGAGCAGCAACTCCAGTAGAATTTCTCCATCCGGATTCAACACTAAATTCGACGTATAATTCACAAAGAAAACGTATTTACTTCCTCTCTAGACTTCCTTGAGCAGACAATAAGGCATTGAGCCGAAAATTCTGTAATATTACGTAATGAATTCAATTCAGTCCAATTGTTGCATATAATCGCCTTTGTACAAACAACAAACATTGTTGAATCGTTCACAATGAATTCTTTCATTTTATTTATTTATTTATTTATCTCATCTGTTCGGTTTCTCTCACTTAAAACTCATAGGAAAATCTTAGCACTGTTCATGTTTTTGCTGTTTCGTGTTCATTGTTCATAAATTTGTCTTGATTTGAATGGATTTCACGTTTGTTCCATTTTTGTCACCCTCCAAATTTATAAATATTTCAACTTCTCGTTTAGTTTCACTCTGTTTGTTTCATTTCTTATTGTGATCATCGTGCGTCAAATTTGTAAAATTTATTTCTTACTTTACCGATGCATCAAAAGTTCTCGCGATATGTGGTGCCATACATGAAACGACCAAATTTTGTAAATATGAATTATTTACAAAACTGAAATATTTTGTAAATATGAAATATTTGCAAAAGCGTGTAATGTGCTGTTTGATTTGATCAGTAATCAATCACTCATCAAATTGAAATGTATTGTTTCAAGTTTAATTTTTGTTCTCAGTATGTATAAGTGCCTTATGAAATGTAAATTGTTACGTTCCGTCATGAAGGCACAAGTTGCAGTTTCTTGTAACTACTGGCTGTGTCATAATTTTCATAATTCTTTTCAGATTAGGCCGAGTTTCAATATGGAAAGCGGTCAGATTCGAGTGATATTCTTGGATTAGGTATTATAAGAAATCTATCAGCATAGATTGAGCATTCACATCCATCATTTCCCAGCTCGTATTGCTCTACCGCATTATCAAGCCTCTAGCTGGTTAGGTTCATACGGTCGGGGAGGTGGGATGAGACAAGGAGAGAGGAGGGGAACTATTGAGAGTTTGATCTGATTAGGAAGGTTAGGGGTAAAACCCTTTTCTGAACAGCTTGCACCATCGATGTAATGTTATAAATGCTTCCATTGAGCCTTCTATGCCCCACTTTGTTGCAGCCGAACAACTGAAATTGCAGGGTACCTCTAGCCAACCCCAAAAAATCATGTTCATCCGGGAAAAGAGACTTTCATCATGCCACTAGTTAGTACTAACTGTCGATAGCGTAATCTTAATTACTAGATATCATTACAGGTCTCATTGCTGGTAACATTATTGATATTATTAAAGCCACTGCTCGACAATATTAAAAGCCACTACTTAACTCTATTATTATTTACTATGAGCATTTGAATGTTGCTGTTTACACAATGTGTTGATGTTGACGTTCTACTCTGTAATAGTAACGAAAACAAGCACAACATTATGAACGAGAAAAATCAAGGCAATATACACAATACAAACAATGAGTGCTTTTCAAACAGCCTCTTCTTTATTCAATACATACTCGTATTCTATCATTTCAGTTAGCTGAATAATGCGAAAACACCAAACAAAGCATGAAACGATGAAAACTTTATTGCAATTTGACAATAACAAAAGTGAAACACTTCAAAATGTTTTGAATATGACAATTTGAAATATGACAGTAACAAAATTATTACGATAAAATGGCAATTGAATTTCATTATACAGCATCTGATAAAAATTCACTAACGTATCAACGAAAAAGCTAGCTGATAACGACACATCACTGAGGGGATGATTGATTCAGAAGAAATTTCTGAGTAAGAAAAATTATCAATTCGTCCGGATCACTTGGACTCCTCCAACGACGGATAATCGCCTCAAGCTGACTTATCCGCCTTCTGAAAAACGAACAGTGGCAATGAAGAATGCATGCTTATATTTCAACACATTAACGGAAATCGTTCCAGTATCAACTCAGCATCAAACTGTAGTACTGCATATGTATGACAAATCAGTTATCAAACGAAATTCATAAGCAATCGACCAATTCCTAGTAATCGCACGAAAATTTCATTCAAGTTGTCCTGAATTCGGTTGTTTTCTCAACATGTAAAAACAGTTTGCAGATGAGATTGGAGATGAAATGCATTATGTGGATATATTAGGAAAAATAATGAGACAAAATGGATCAGGAACGTACCGAAATGGTGCAGAAATTATTGAATTGCTTAACGAGCAAACGACCAAAGATCATATAGTCATCATTTGAGAGCGTTTTTGCTGCAGCAAGTGCGGCTTCATCCGCTCCAAGAACTGTGGAACAACCCAGACCTTGAATGAATCATATCAATACCAGATATTAATCATCGGGTTTCTATATCGTCTACTCAAAAACAGTGATAACCGCAAGTCTGATGTGATATTGAGTTCTCGAAAGTACACTGAATCTTGTGAGACTCGTGGATTAGTGTGTTGCGAGAACAGAAAAAAGTTGGCGAAGAAATTTTACAGTCGGAGACCCAGAAAATGCAGTCGATTTGAAAAGAATCGGAAACGAGGATGGCGAATTGAGGACGGTGTCTTTGAAATTTTCCAATCCCCGCAGCACACTATCATGGATTATTATTGAGTGGTCGACATGTTATTATCGTTATGATCAACTATAATTAATTGTTACTGTTGCAATTCTGAATCATGTTTCTGTCAATAAATGCTAAAACTACAGTGGTCATTTTACCTGAAGGGGTATGGATGGATGACCAAATATCTTGACTAGCCCAATCAGAGCTCAACGGTGGTGCGTTTATTACCGGTAACGGTGTATTACCAGCCAACACCAAACCTAAACCATTACTACGGCCAGCAATCGCCACAAATACCGTCGGTATTCCATCACCTGCAATTTTGGTCACCTGATTTTGGTAGTTTCACAGTTTTCCTAAGCACGAAAAGTGGATTTAGTTCGGGTTGTGATAACTGCGAAAACGGAACAATAACAATATTCACATTGAGCAAATGCAATGGTGAAGATTGATAGCTACACCATGAATATACCTACTACTGGACTTCTGAAATTGTTATGATCTATAAATTAAGATAATCTTAGATATAAAAGTAGTCCTGCTGTGATGTTAAATTGAGGTAGTAAGCCGGGAAAACTCTAAGAAAATCTGCAGATAATGATAAGTGATCAGGTAGACAGATCGGGCCCCATAAATCACCTTCGTATTCAGCCAAAATGTCCAAAACTTCGACAGTGGTCTTGTGTGCAGATGAAATGCGTTTCACTGTTTTTATGCCCATCGCATTGCAACTCTTAGAAATCTTTGACGCATATTCCATATCACTCGATGAACCCATCAATATAACAACACGTCCTCTGGCCGGTTTCACAAAATTCTGTAAGGAATTGTTTTTGTTAGCGTTCTGATTTTTACTATCATTATTAGTGTTAATATGATTGTTCTCTCTCTCTAGAAATCGTTGGGTGAAACGGAAAGGTAGCCTCATACCTCTGTGGTCGTCAAATCATTAATCGAAATAAGACTTTCATGAAACTAGATGATTCTTCTGCTAATGTGCGTACAGAAGGATGTCAAAGAAGAAAGAACATGATACTGGGGATATTGGTGATAACAGAGAGGCATAAACTCGTAATGAGTTCTAACTGCTGATTAAAATGAAATTTCAAAAAACAACTAATTGTTACTATTTTTACTCTTATGACTGTCATTACTTCATGGAATGTAGCAATCAGAATGCAAAAAATTCGAGTGGCCCGGCATATTTGACCTTAGTAATTTGTGCAACTTTCTCATAATTTTCTTTTAGCTTTGTCAGCGCCTCCTGATCAACTTGTTTCAAATCACGATAGAATTGCTTGTCCAATTGTAGACGGCGATCTCCAGCTGGCCATACACGCCATGAATCATTATCGATCACATCGGCAAGTACCAATTCACCTGAAATTAGAAACTCAATCAGAATAGATTTCTGGAACGTTTTGCGACTTGGATCATGATCATCAGTGTCTAATCACAACATTTTCAGCCTCACAATCAGAATGTAAAATTTGCGATCAAGGTGGAATTGTATACCATCTTTAGTGACACCGAATTCAACTTTCATATCGATTAGTGCACACCCTTCACTTTGCCATGCCTTCTCAAGCGTTCGAAAGATCAAATCCGTTTGACGTTTCATCGAGGCGATTTCACTTTTGCCAATTTTCAATCCGTTGAATTCGAAATGATTCTCGAGAATCTGCTCTTCTGACCATTGTGGATCGTCGTTCTCGTCATCTTTGAAGAAGATCTCCAATTTTGGAGGACAGAATCGATAGCCTTCCTTAACGCCAGGATTTCTTTTCAGAAAAGAGCCGGTTGCAACACGCCTAGCAACCCATTCGAGTGGTACCATTTGACAGTTCAAAGCGATGAAGTCGCTCTCTTCTACTCGTTCCACGAAGTGGGTCTTCAAACCTGAAATTCGAAGCTATTAAGTCAATCGATTTCAACTGATTGTGAGATTGGCTTTATAAATGGCTCCAACCGAGATTTGAGGCTTATGAATTTTTGAATGAAAGTAAGATTTTGAAATTGGTTCAGTTCCGATCGCGCTAAGCATTTTTCAAGCGAGTAGCAGTCCTTTCGGTAGTATCTAACCGAGTTCGTTCAGGTATTCGAATATGTTGCACGTGGTCTGATTTGCAATCGCTCCTTTGCCTTCGATTTGATTTGAACGTTGCGCATTGAATGCAGTGATGCGGTTCTTACTTCGGATCAGGACGTACTACAAAGAAAACAACGTGAAATCACGAAGTATATTCTCCGCTGACTGTGCTCATGCAAGTTAAAATCTTAGATGTAAAGTACATTTCTATTATAGTCAGTATTTCGGTGCTAATGAGTCTCTGAAAAGTGTCAAGAATCGATCGAACTGGAATAGCGTTGAACATTGTTCGATGGAAAATATTTGGAGTTTAGGCGTGAGCGTAAGCCTAAGGCGAAAGCGAAGCATCAGCTTCAGCTAAGAAAAATCCTAAGGTTAGCTTGATCCAGTTCGATCTCTTGAATGTTCAACATTTCTAATTCAGACCGATCTAACTGTAAACGCCATTTGATGAGCTGCTTGCTCTTCATTGAAAAACAAATTATCGTTTACACGCTGAATATTAAGAAATTTACTGCACTATCAATTAAATTGGTGAATCCTTCAAATGTCACATCTTTAAAGAAATCTGATCAATTATTTTAAACATTATATACTAATTACAGTGAAGAATGATTTCGCATCAATTTCTGCACAGTTTAATTTTGCACTTCTCAGGTTGTTGATGGAATATGTAATGAGTAATTCGAAATTTCCAATTCAGAATTTCGCCCGAACAGTCCGCATCCCCAGTACCTGCTTACAATTAGTGCAGAACATTTTATTGCATTAAACTGGTATTCTGCTTTCATTGTATAACATTCACGTGCCGTATATGATGCGCACTGATTGTTAATATATTACACTAATACAGCGATTACAACACTCATGATTCGATTAATCACCTCTATATGAATTTGACTCGGAATATTACCATTATTAATATTATTTTCGTTGAAATCATTATTCAAACAAATCATAATTTAATCAACTTACCTCATCATGTTTGACGATCCTGTAGATTTCTTTAGTCTTGCCCTCGGCTACTTTTTCAAGATCGCTCGCAGAATACTCAACACTTTTCACCATTGCTGACCTCTCGTCAAGTGGTCGACTGACTGAAAATGAGGCAATATCGAGAAAATTTCGTTGTGCAATCGGAAATTTTGATCCGAACAATAGATATTTGATTAATTTGATGAACATTTTGATCTGTAAATCGACATTGAAGTGATGTAAAGTCATTTAAGAGGTACACCGCTTTCAACTGATAATACTTGAATAGATATTTGCAATTAAGTGTAAGGAACATTTATATAAGAGGACATTGTATCAGCACGAACAATTAAGATAAGATAAACTGATTGCAGCAGTGATAGTATGATAGTGACAGCAGTGATCACAAAGCAAATAGTTTGATGAGTATGCTGATGATACAGCAAATCAGGATTCAAATGAGTTTTTTAGCTATTATTGACCGCAATAACAATGATAGTGATCGTTCATGAAATCAAAAAAAAAACAAGAATCAGTATAGTCTTATGAAATGAATGGATGAATAAACACGTGAAAGATTTTCCAGTGATAGTAAACTTCCTTTCAGAGATTGCCTCATACCAACGAAATGTACTGATGGCAAGACTGCTTGTTGTCACACTGACTTGAGATGACCTCCTCTCACTTGTATCTGTATTCTTCATTCAACTTTCAAACAAATCACTGATAAGTACATCGATGAGTCGATGAGCAAACTACGAGCCGAAACAAGTTTTTGTTCGTTAGTATAAATGATAAATGATGTTTTTAATCGTGATTTTAAATTCTTTGTCGACTGTACGCAACAAATTCATGACAAATATATCATGGAATCATTAAAATATGCTATGATGTCACCAAAATTTACACAGCACCATATTAAAGTCATATTTAAAATACGTACATTTGCATTAAATATTAATTTGATCATCGTACATCCCAGAGAATTCGGCTTATGTCGTTTTCTGACTTGGGTCCAATTACCGACGTAAGGTGAGGTGTACCTACTTTGAAGCAAAATTGCCGAATGTATCACAGGTCATTCTCTACTCAGTAGGAATAAAAACTGATATTTGATTGATCTCATCTCGACATTCTGAATGTAACGCTCCTCAGATGGGTTGAAAACCCTCTAAGGAGTGTGTTCTTGGTCATCGTGGCCGTTATTCTATTTCAATCGATGAGTTTGCTATAGAGCTTGAGTCAAATGAATCTGAGGAATACCATCTGTAAGGGATAGCAGTTATTCACTTTATCCAGCTAAAACAATCACTTTTCCATGTGTCACTCAGTATGCTTTGAAATAAAATTGCTGAAAGTATTTCAGCTCACCGTTCACTCATAGATATGAGTGATTTAAGTCTATTTAAGCTTGCCATTCTTGTGACATATTCAATTTGGGTATTTAGTTTGGAAACGGATAAAAAGTTTCCTACTTGTGATGAAGGTGATGGCTTATGATGCGTATTATGTGCCAGCAAACATTCTAACATAAACTATTATAATGTCTACTCGTGAATATTGATGACTGATGAATTGCCTCGATATTTTTATCCGATGTATTTGTCGCTATTTGATTGTTTATTCATATTCAAATTGATGGCCATTATTGTGGTCATTTCGTTAACGATAAAATGGGTATTCGTTATCGCAGCAATAGAACAAACAAATTCACTATTAACAGAATATGAGCACCATCTCCGAACCAAAACTGCCCTCGAGTTTGCCCTGAAGCATGATTGTTTCCTTGCGTGATTGGATTCTCCAGATTCTGTGGTTTCTGATACCTATATGATTCTACAGATTCCGAAAAAAGGCTCCAAAAAATTTAGGGATGGGAATGAGCATAAGGAAATGGTGATGGGGTCTCTGAAATTTCCCGTTGTCCGCACACACTAATATGCTCATCGTTCTCATAAGCCTTGTGATTCGGTGATGCAATAGATATTCTCGCAGGATTGCAGTAATAGATCAGATGTTCCGCCGTTACCCTTCCCCCTCCCCCCTACCTTACGCAAGAATTTACTATTTCTATGCATAACGTCAAAAATAAATGGAAAGCCGGTCCAGAAATTTCTCAGCGGCCGAAATTTAGGCCGTGGTGCTGCTGATTATGAAGAGCTATTGTCTATGACACGCTCAATCCAAACTGATTCAGATGGATTCTCATTCTTTTCAGACGTGTTTTATTCGCTCTCATAGCTATTGCATGTGAATACCGTTCTCTTCATGACTTTTTCTCATTCACTTCGTTTCATTTCACTTCACAGTTCGAATCGATTTCTTATTCTGTAGTTTTTACTATTTACTGAATGCGTTGACGAGTGTTGACAGCCGAAGTCAACAATACAACAATCGAATTCAATTACTCAGCAACGTTCGACAGTCAAGCTGAGTCAATAATACAGCTGTATTCGATAGAATGAGAATCTGACTTTAATTGTTGAGTGAAGTGAATGAGAAATTAGCAGAAGAGAACACTTTTGGTGATAAAAGCTATGAGAGCGATTGTAACAACAAGGAAAAGAATGAAAACCCTGTCATGCCCGGACGAGGCATGTTATCAGGAAATAGGCGAATGGAGAGTTTACCCAAGTTGAAAAACACCTTCACGATGGCGTTCAATCGAAATATAGCAACTGTACGAAATACTAATTTCCCGACCCCCTCCAGTATCCCTTGACACCTACAAATTACTCAAAATGGGTAATTTCACCCCCAACGAGAATCACTGTCATAGACATAGTTACAGATATTTCAGCAAAATTTGTCACTGTACACAAGAGAGGTGTTGTCAAGTAACTATTAACCTCTTGTATCCCAATCACGAGAGAATATTCCGTTGAGTATTATGCCTGTTTGATCGGAGATCCGCATAAACCACATGACACGCTTCATAAAATATTCCATTTTACTCGTAAACAAATTGGTATTAACAATATGAAGCGACGGTTAAGCCACAGCGCGAAATAATCTGGCATTTCGTTTAAAATGTTACATTGTTGGTTAAAATGTAATATTAACACCAATAGCAATGTTAAATGCAGCAATATACAGAGATACACAGAGATGGACACGCTAACGAAAAAAGATGCAGCGCTTACCGCTAATCCGCTATCCCACTGACTATGGCAATGTTGATACCAGCAAAATTCATATACAATACGAATATGGAGACCGATTTTTGGTGTGTTTAACTTAATCACTTCTGAAGATGTGCACACAGTCACAGATGTATCTTCATCGGTCGCGATGTGGTGCTTCATACTCTCAGTGGTTCTTCACTCGTTCATTGGTAATTATCAAATTGTGTCTTTTGATTGCTCCATCAACTAATGATTATCACTGTCAACGTTCTTATGATCTCATCTGAGTCAGTGGCAATCATTGCAAGGAGACAAGTTCCAATACTGAATGTACAAGGAAATGATAGGGATGTTCTTACGTTTTAGATGCTCACTCAAATTTCTGGAGTATAATTGAATCCATTCATTTTATAAACATCGATTGTTTGCTGTTTTCAGAACCTTCAATTACTGTTAAAATAACAACTTGTCGAGGTAATGCATTACTCAGATGTGACAAATCCTTTTATCCACGTCCGCTACACTTTCCATTTTCTAAGAAACGATACACCATCTGTCCGGACAAAAAACGCAATTAATACCGGAGTTAGAGTAATTGACAGTTCATTTGAGTTTCGGGGATGTTTTTAGTTGATAAACTTCGATTATTTCCTATTTTCAGGAACCTCAACTACTGCGATATCAGCAACTTCTCTAGGTAATGCACCACTCAGATGCGACAAGTCCTTTCATTCACGCCCATTACACCTTCCATTTTCTAAGTAACGAGATTTTCTAACCAACTAATAGCGGGATTTAAAACAACTGACAGTTCATTTGAACTTCAGTGTCCTCGATGATCTGTCGTCGGTACGAGCAAGAAGTATGCAGGATTGGATGCGACCGGATTGTCAGAGCAAACCCGTGTTCGACCATTCGCAGATGTGAAGACGTGTACAAGCGGTGTTCACGAGATTCATCGGATCCTACAACGACAATTGCGGCAGCCACGACGGTTCGGTGGGATGCTGGTAACATTTTCATTGCCTACTTCGATGCTCCGAACAGTGGAAGCAGTTCCCACTGGATATTTGAAAATTCACGTGACCAATGAAAGATCGAATTTTTCAACTCTAAACGCCATGAGTTGAGATCACAGGAAAATGTTCCATCAAAGAATATTTCAGTTCCCGTTTCTGCATTATGTTGAGAAAACCATTTCAATGTTACCATTCCTCAGAATTATTGTCCTCAGAATTATCGACTGTGTGCAAAATGACTGCATCCTGAGCATTCGCTCGCGATCCAGTAAATATTCCCGCAAAGTTTGTGAAATATCACTGATATTGTCACAGATATATCGCTGTACGGAGGAATGATGTAGTTAAGTAACAATTCGCTTCCTGAACTCCAATCATGAACGAATATTTTTTGATGACTATGTCAGTTTGTTAATAAATTCATAGATCCTCTGTTCAATCAAGGTAATGAACTGTGTAGATTTGACAAATCCCTTTACTCGCGTTCCATTCTTCACTTTTTTAGCTATGCTACCACTTTTCTTAGGACGAAAACCTGAAGAATAATAGGAGAATGTAGAATAATTAACGATAGGCTCATCTAAAGAATTGGAAAAGGCTCATCTAAGTTCCAGATCGCCAACTCTGTGGTTGGTTCATACAAGAGGCATCTAGGAGTGGATGCGATTCGATTGTCGAACCGAATCCGTGTTTGACTCGTCAGGAATGTCGAGGTACGTGCATTACTGTTCACAACATAGTCCAGGTGAATTTCGGGTGTCTCCTCAACAAGAATTTTATAACTGAACCCTGGGATTCCGTTACAATCATTTTCACCTAACCGGAGTTGCGTTATGCTTTTCAACTCCTGACATCACATGTCAAGGTCAAAGGGATTGAGTCCACAGGGAAGCTGAAGAGAACTATCAGTTGAGATAATTTTGCGATACGGGCGGTCTTTCTGTATTAATTGACTCAAACGAGATCTTCAAATTTGACTATTTGTTGTTTTCAGGTATCTTATCTACATAATCTGTGTACAAGAGAATCAAGGTGAGTTTCAAACTACCCAATACAACTGCTGGTGAATATTAATTCCATAAGAAGTTTACAGAAAAACCTTTCAGAAACAGAGACGTGATGTGTTACTGAGAACTGCACAACTGCGCCTTCTGTTGCACAAACCTTTTGATGTTGAAATAGCACTCAGAAATAATGAGTGAATCAACCGTTTTTCATAATAAGTTGTGGAGTAAAACCACCAACAATGGTCCAGTCACTTTTACCCGTTTACGAGTTTTTGGAAAGGAACTTCATATCGCTGACATATAATGGGACATTGCTGCACTACAAACGATTTCTTCCGGCGTATTCTTCATTTTCAGTTTCGATGGTTCAATTATTCTGTGTTCAACGATAACTCTTCGAATTTCATGACCCTATGTGCTTTGCAAAAATAAAACCTTGTTGGTAATAAAACACCTTGTCGATCTCTCCACTTGAAATGATGGAGCACTTGAAATTCAATCTTTCCATTTTGCTTTCATTTGACGAGCTTCGTTGCAAAGATAACTTTCATATTTGCTAATTTTTATCATTTTACTGCCAGAGTCACTATTTGCGGCAACATCACAATTTCTAAGATCCCATCAGCTTTATCTACATCCTCGGCATCACCTCGATCATTCCAAACGCTTCTTTCGCTATGCTCATCATTTCCATAACCTTCGTCGTTGGGTAATACAATAGTTTTGTTATTGACAGAGATATTTCAGCAAAATCTGTCACTGTACACAAGAGAGATGTTGTCAAGTAACTATTCACCTCCTGTATCCAAATCACGAGAGAATATTCCGTTGAGGATTATGTCTGTGACGAATTGTCGAGTTGTCAACAATTGTTTAGTAGTCAATTACCTCAAACTTGGGTAATTAAACCTTGCATACAATAATAACGTTCAAAAATAGCGATCATATCATATCAACAATAAGATAACAATAATGATAATAATAATAATAATAGAAATCGCAACGAACACTAACAATAATAATAAACCATAATAAGTAGAAATGCTGATAACAATATCAAATAAAAGAACTGATCAAATCAAGATTAATTTAGAAACATTACTTCATAAAATTACTGATACTAATATAAAGTATAAAGTATTGGATATAAATATCAATATCAATATAAAAGGTATTGGATCACAAAAATGAAGATTTCGTGCCAACTCCATCCTTTTATACTTCGAGACGACGGGCGTGGCGGTCTTTGGTCCATGAGTATGTAAAATCGGAAGTTATCCGAATGCCTTGAAAGTTAAACATTTATAAGAATTACTTGTGCCGAGAAGTGATCTCTGATGAAGAGTGCATTGCCATTATCTTATTTTAGCCCAGTTGTTCCATTTTATTCGTGATTTTGATAGGCATAATTCATTTGAAGATAGCCTCTGTCGTGATCATTGAACACTGACGTAATTCATGATCATCGTTTGTCGGTGTTGATCCCAAAATAACTTTATAAAACAGAGATAATCTCTGATCCATAGCAATCAATTACAATCCTCCATTTAATATCGCGATAATCGCGACAATGTCCGTTTGATCAGAGATCCGTATAAACCACATGACACGCTTCATAAAATATTCCATTTTACTCGTAAACAAATTGGTATTAACAATATGAAGCGACGGTTAAGCCACAGCGCGAAATAATGTGGCATTTCGTTTAAAATGTTATATTGTTGGTTAAAATGTAATATTAACACCAATAGCAATGTTAAATGCAGCAATATACAGAGGTACACAGAGATGGACACGCTAACGAAAAAAGATGGAGCGCTTACCGCTAATCCGCTATCCCACTGACTATGGCAATGTTGAATCCAGCAAAATTCATATACAATACGAATATGGAGACCGATTTTTGGTGTGTTTAACTTAAATACTTCTGAAGATGTGCACACAGTCACAGATGTATCTTCATCGGTCGCGATGCGGTGCTTCATACTCTCAGTGGTTCTTCACTCGTTCATTGGTGATTATCAAATTGTGTCTTTTGATTGCTCCATCAACTAACGATTATCACTGTCAACGTTCTTATGATCTCATCTGAGTCAGTGGCAATCATTGCAAGGAGACAAGTTCCAATACTGAATGTACAAGGAAATGATAGGGATGTTCTTACGTTTTAGATGCTCACTCAAATTTCTGCAGCGTAATTGAATCCATTCATTTTATAAACATCGATTGTTTGCTGTTTTCAGAACCTTCAATTACTGTTAAAATAACAACTTGTCGAGGTAATGCATTACTCAGATGTGACAAATCCTTTTATCCACGTCCGCTACACTTTCCATTTTCTAAGAAACGATACACCTTCTGTCCGGACAAAAAACGCAATTAATAGCGGAGTTAGAGCAATTGACAGTTCATTTGAGTTTCGGGGATGTTTTTAGTTGATAAACTTCGATTATTTGCTATTTTCAGGAACCTCAGCTACTGCGACATCAGCAAATTATCTAGGTAATGCACCACTCAGATGCGACAAGTCCTTTCATTCACGCCCATTACACTTTCCATTTTCTAAGTAACGAGATTTTCTAAATTTCTAAGTAACTTCTGTCCGGACGAAAAAACGCAACTAATAGCAGGATTTAAAATAACTGACAGTTCATTTGAACTTCAGTGTCCTCGATGATCTGTCGTCGGTACGAACAAGAAGTATGCAGGATTGGATGCGACCGGATTGTCAGAGGAAACCCGTGTTCGTCCACTCGCAGATGTGAAGACGTGTACAAGCGGTGTTCACGAGGTAGTCAAGGAGAATTTCAGGCTAGCCTCAAGCAACTGGTAGTGAACACGATGCAAAAGAACATTAAAAACGTCATGGAGCTGGCGGTGAACAATTCATCGGATCCTACAACGACAATTGCGGCAGCCACGACGGATCGGAGGGATCCTGGTAAGATTATCATTGCCTACTTCGATGTTCCGAACAGTGGAAGCAGTTCCCACTAGATATTTGAAAATTCACGTGACCAATGAAAGATCGAATTTTTCAACTCTAAACGCTATGAGTTGAGATCACAGGAAAATGTTCCATCAAAAAATATTTCAGTTCCACTTTCTGCATTATGTTGAGAAAATCATTTCAATGTTACCAATCCTCTCAGCAAACAGGGACCTTTGAAATTCAGTGTGCTCGGCAATCTGTCGTCGGTACGAGCAGGAAGTGCACAGGATTGGATGCCACCGAATTGTCAGAGCAAACCCGTGTTTGTCCACTCGCAGATGTGAAGACGTGTACAAGCGGTGTTCACGAGGTAGTCAAGAAGAATTTCAGGCTAGCCTCAAGCAACTGGTAGTGAACACGATGCGAAAGAACATTAAAAACGTCATGGAGTTGGCGGTCAACAATTCATCGGATCGGAGGGATGCTGGTAACATTTTCATTGCCTACTTCGATGCTCCGAACAGTGGAAGCAGTTCTCACTGGATATTTGAAAATTCACGTGACCAATGAAAGATCGAATTTTTCAACTCTAAACGCCATGAGTTGAGATCACAGGAAAATGTTCCATCAAAGAATATTTCAGTTCCCGTTTCTGCATTATGTTGAGAAAACCATTTCAATGTTACCATTCCTCAGAATTATTGTCCTCAGAATTATCGACTGTGTGCAAAATGACTGCATCCTGAGCATTCGCTCGCGATCCAGTAAATATTCCCGCAAAGTTTGTGAAATATCACTGATATTGTCACAGATATATCGCTGTACGGAGGAATGATGTAGTTAAGTAACAATTCGCTTCCTGAACTCCAATCATGAACGAATATTTTTTGATGACTATGTCAGTTTGTTAATAAATTCATAGATCCTCTGTTCAACCAAGGTAATGAACTGTGTAGATTTGACAAATCCCTTTACTCGCGTTCCATTCTTCACTTTTTTAGCTATGCTACCACTTTTCTTAGGACGAAAACCTGAAGAATAATAGGAGAATGTAGAATAATTAACGATAGGCTCATCTAAAGAATTGGAAAAGGCTCATCTAAGTTCCAGATCGCCAACTCTGTGGTTGGTTCATACAAGAGGCATCTAGGAGTGGATGCGATTCGATTGTCGAACCGAATCCGTGTTTGACTCGTCAAGAATGTCGAGGTACGTGCATTACTGTTCACAACATAGTCCAGGTGAATTTCGGGTGTCTCCTCAACAAGAATTTTATAACTGAACCCTCGGATTCCGTTACAATGATTTTCACCTAACCGGAGTTGCGTTATGCTTTTCAACTCCTGACATCACATGTCAAGGTCAAAGGGATTGAGTCTACAGGGAAGCTGAAGAGAACTATCAGTTGAGATAATTTTGCGATACGGGCGGTCTTTCTGTATTAATTGACTCAAACGAGATCTTCAACTTTGACTATTTGTTGTTTTCAGGTATCTTATCTACATAATCTGTGTACAAGAGAATCAAGGTGAGTTTCAAACTACCCAATACAACTGCTGGTGAATATTAATTCCATAAGAAGTTTACAGAAAAACCTTTCAGAAACAGAGACGTGATGTGTTACTGAGAACTGCACAACTGCGCCTTCTGTTGCACAAACCTTTTGATGTTGAAATAGCACTCAGAAATAATGAGTGAATCAACCGTTTTTCATAATAAGTTGTGGAGTAAAACCACCAACAATGGTCCAGTCACTTTTACCCGTTTACGAGTTTTTGGAAAGGAACTTCATATCGCTGACATATAATGGGACATTGCTGCACTACAAACGATTTCTTCCGGCGTATTCTTCATTTTCAGTTTCGATGGTTCAATTATTCTGTGTTCAACGATAACTCTTCGAATTTCATGACCCTATGTGCTTTGCAAAAATAAAACCTTGTTGGTAATAAAACACCTTGTCGATCTCTCCACTTGAAATGATGGAGCACTTGAAATTCAATCTTTCCATTTTGCTTTCATTTGACGAGCTTCGTTGCAAAGATAACTTTCATATTTGCTAATTTTTATCATTTTACTGCCAGAGTCACTATTTGCGGCAACATCACAATTTCTAAGATCCCATCAGCTTTATCTACATCCTCGGCATCACCTCGATCATTCCAAACGCTTCTTTCGCTATGCTCATCATTCCCATAACCTTCGTCGTTGGGTAATACAATAGTTTTGTTATTGACAGAGATATTTCAGCAAAATCTGTCACTGTACACAAGAGAGATGTTGTCAAGTAACTATTCACCTCCTGTATCCCAATCACGAGAGAATATTCCGTTGAGGATTATGTCCGTTTGATCAGAGATCTGCACGGACCACATCACACGCTTCATAAAATATTCCATTTTACCCGTAAACAAATTGGTATTAACAATATCAAGCAACAGCCAAGCCATATCGCAACATAATCTGACATCGCGTTAACGCAATCGCACTGCTCACAGCAACATTAACACCGATAGCAAAGTTCAATACAGCAGCATTGATACACAGCACCAGTGCGGAAGTGATGAAGAAAGTTTTCGTATAGCTGATTACAAACATCGGAAACAATGCGCATGAATTGATTGCTCCGCAATGCACTAATTGCTCTTCATTCCCATAATCCTCGTCAGCAATGTCATAAATATAGCCACAGATATTCCAGCGAAATTTACCACAGAAAAATCATTTTATCAAGAAGTCATTCACTTCCTGGATGAGGTGACATTTTCTTCCGGATCGCAATCACGACGTAATATTTTGTTGACAGTCACGAGGTAATGTCTGTTCGTTCGAAATTTTGCTCGCATACGCGATGCGAAACATTCAGTCACAAACAAAACAGATGAAAACACAATGTGATCACTGATCACAACTCAATTTTATTCCACTTTCCCTAGGTTCAAGCAAATAAAAATGAATAATGCAAGATGTGGTCATCCAACCACGGCTCATTTAATAATGCCCTATATTGAACCAAAAGAACCTTGAAAGAAAAACTATTAGGACTAATCGGGGCGCTTCGATGCATCATCCATTGTTTCGTCGTTGACAGTGAGGATACTGAATGTCTTTGACGATGCGCTGTAGAAAACAGTCGCTGAACTAACAGTTGGCGGAATGAAACACTGATCAGTATGATCAGTATTGATCAGCACAAAATGATCAGTACAAAATTAAATTTATATTTAGAACTAACTACCACAGCAATAAAAGTATCTCAAAATCAATCCGAACCATAATGATGATAAAGTCAACAAAAATTATGTCAAGTCAAGTCGTTCAGTGAAGGCGACTTCAACACTACATGTCGACTCAAGTTAGTTCGAATGCAAATCAATTCTAAGACGTATCAGACTCAAATAGAAATGAACTACTTTTTCAGATACACTCAAAATTCTGCTGCCTCGACTAGAATAAATCAAGAGAAGGTTCTACTCTATGCTCTTTATCGCTCAAATCTCAAAACCGTCATTTGAGTGCCCGCAATGATAATGCTTCGAAAATTCTTAGGATCTTAGTTCAACATTGGTCCTTCATAAATACATCATTTTGAGACTATAATTCTGCTGCTTTTGAGCCTGGAAAGTCCTCGTGCTACCAGCCTCGGAAGAAGTCAGGCTTCCATATATGCGCTGAACTGCATATGCCTAGCTCAACCTCAAGCTGAGATTTAGACTCCCGATCATGGTCAGTCTCTTGAAGACACAAGTGATATGTTTTAATGTTGTCGAGTCACTCCAATAGCACCAGCGAGAGGAAATGATTATACTGGCAATGAAAAAGAAGTTAATTAATATCTAAGAAGTGTATGAATGCAGTATGAACG